>SJYQ01002039.1:1556578-1624889 GCA_006410935.1 Redunca redunca
GAAGAGTTGATTCATTGGAAAAGACTTTGATGCTGGGAGGGATTGGGGGCAGGAGGAGAAGGGGACGACAGAGGATGAGATGGCTGGATGGCATCACTGACTCGATGGACGCGGGTCTGAGTGAACTCCAGGAGTTGGGGATGGACAGGGAGGCCTGGCGTGCTGCGATTCATGGGGTCACAAAGAGTCGGACATGACTGAGCAACTGAGCTGAACTGAAACTTGACTTAGGTAGAGGTGATAAATGTGGATGAAGATCATCAGCAGCAATTCACTGATGTGGCAAAAACAACTAATAAGGATCAAAAAAAAGATTAAAGTGATATTGGGCAAAAAAAAATTTTTAATGTCCTCTGATCTTTTCGACTTTGTGCTAGTTCACTGCGGCTACTATAACAAAATACCACAGACTGTGTGATTTGAACAACAGTTTATTTTCTCACAGTTCTGGAGGATGGAAGTCCAAGATGATGGAGCCGGCAGCACTGTTTCTCCTGAGGCCTCTCTCCTTGGCCTGCAGATGGCTGTCATCTTTCTGTGTCCCCACGGGGCCTTTTCTCTGAGCACGTACATCCCTGGTGTCTCTTCCTCTTCTCATAAGGACTCCAGTCATATTGGATTACGGTCCCACCCTTACCACCTCATTTAACCTTAATTTCCAGGTGGCGCTAGTGGTAAAGAACCCATCTGCCAATGCAGGAGACATAAGAGACGTGCATTTGATCCCTGGGCCTGCAAAGATCCCCTGGAGGAGGGCATGGCTACCCACTCCAGTATCATTGCCTGGAGAATCCCATGGACAGAGGAGCCTAGTGGACTGCAGTTCATGGGGTCGCACGGGCCTCATTTAACCTTAATTACCTCTTCAAAAGCCCCATCTCCAAATACAGTCACATTCTAAGACACTGGATTATAGGCATCCACGGTGGCTCAGATGGTAACGAATCTCCCTGCAATGCAACAGACCCAGGTTCGATCCCTGGGTCAGAAAGATCCCCTGGAGAAAGGGGGATACCAACTCCAATATTCTGTGGATTAGGGCTTCAACACTAATTTGAAGAGAGAGAATTCAGTCTTAAACAGTTCTACACTGAATCCACGGAACTGTATGCCTTTAATTTTTTTAATGTGTAGGCTAAGATTTGATTGATTTTTTTCAGTAAATGCTGTGCTTTTGAAAAGGGTAAGTTTATTGCAACCTATTGAAGGAAAAAATTATTATCCACACCTACTGGAAGTATCTTCTTTTGAGTTCTCATTTTCTTGTTAACACTACTCCTTTTCTTCTTTAAAATATTTTGGACTTTCAGTTATAGCACTAGACTTCTGAGAACGATACCCCCTTAGCATCCTAAAAATGTAGACCTGAAGAGTGTTGCACACACCAATGCATGCATCTGCAAGAACTGCATTGTACTCACAGGGGTTTTCTCAGCATGATCAATCAGATGATAAATTGATTTTTAAGATGAGTTCATTTTCCTGTTATAAATTCTAATATATTTTATGTTTCCATGGAAAATGAGAGTGACACTACCAATCTAATGAGGTTATTGATGTAGATGAGCTAGTATCATACTAGGAACACAGGAATAATTCAATGTTAGTTACTCACATAATTTTGAATCAGGTTGAAGGCACATAAGTTAGATTTTAAATCCCATTTTATAAAACCAATCCACTGTAATATGATAAAAATAAGCACTGTTAGCTTGTGGATTGTCATCAGTATTGTTGAGCTGATGAATTTTACAGACTGTGCTTTCTCCAAATGGGCTAAAATAAAGAATGCAGAATGGGAAATGGTCACATATGTTGCTTGATAAGTTGTATAAATGGGACATTTTTTTAAAAAATTCATGGCACTTTGCAGTTTGCATACATAAATAAGAGAAGACTATCACTGTTAAGCTAATTCTTTCCTTTATTTAGGAAATTAGAGATATAAAGACTACCTATTGCTTCTATAAAATGCTTCATTGTTTCAGCTAAACTGTTTTTCTTCTTTTTGATGTAACCTAGAATACTGACCAGTAACCAATCACATTTTCTTCAGCAAAAAAGCCTGATCTATAGATAAGGAAGTGATGGTGCAAAAAAGGTATACCAAATAATATTATCTGTTATCAGCGCAGTTCAGTCACTCAGTCGTGTCCAACTCATTGTGACCCCATGAGTCACAGCACGCCAGGCCTCCCTGCCCATCACCAACTCCCAGAGTTCACTCAAAGTCACGTCCATCGAGTCAGTGATGCCATCTAGCCATCTCATCCTCTGTCATCCCCTTCTCCTCCTGCCCCCAGTCCCTCCCAGCATCAGGGTCTTTTCCAATGAGTCAACTCTTCGCATGAGGTGGCCAAAGTATTGGCGTTTCAGCTTTAGCATCAGTCCTTCCAATGAACACCCAGGACTGATTTCCTTCAGAATGGACTGGTTGGACCTCCTTGCAGTCCAAAGGACTCTCAAGAGTCTTCGCCAACACCACAGTTCAAAAGCATCAGTTCTTTGGCATTATCTGTTATAGGTAAGAGTAAAAAAGGATACTTCAATCAGCCTTACCATGTACCCTTTCCCTGCTGTAAACACTTTACATGGTCATCCTCCCAATAAGCTATGTAGTAAGTTTGTACATGAGAATATATAAACTGTTTTTTGGATAAGAAAATTGAGGCACAGAGAGGTTAAGTGATCTTTGCAGGGTCACATAGCTAGTAATTGAGACAGCTAAGGTTTGCATCCAGAAATGATCCAGTCCAACCTCGTACCCACTCTTGTATAACACTGCTACGAGCTATTCACCCTTCCTAAGTGTAAGCATTACTTTTGAGTGGGAGCTTACCTCTTTGACACCATCTGCAATCTGATCTTTAAAACAACAACAAAATGTGAACCAAAAGAGAATTTTTGGCTTCAATAATAATTGAAGGGGTAGGATGGGAAAGATCTACTGTTGATAAATATGAATGAGTACAATGACATTTCTATGAACTTGAACACTTATACAAAGCAGATAAGAAATCTATATCCAGCCATAAAATGTATCTTCATTTTTTACTCTGCCAAACATAAATAATTAGTTGGATTTTAGATGGCATGGCTAGTGTTAAAACACAGTATTTCATCTGTATTCTTCTGATTTTCTCAAGATGTTGAGGATATATACAGAGCCAAACAGGATTCAAAAGAGGGGGGCCAAAGACCATGACGTTGCAAGCCTAAATGAGCTAACCTCTATTTGTTCTTTTGTCCAACTGATTCTAGGGTATCGGGTAGTTCCTGTTTCAAGCACTGTGCTAAACACTTGAGTTCCAAGGGTGAAAAGACTGAACCATTCTGGTTTCAGAAAAGTTAGAATTTAGTTAAGGATGAAGGCAAATAAAAAGGCAATTATTATAAAATGCAAAATGATAACAGTTATAATAAGAGCAGTGCAGTGCCAAGTGCTGTGGAATATATAAGAAGCAATGGATCCGAATTAGGAGGTTGGACAAAAGAGCAGGAAATGGCAGTCAAAGTCAATACTATAATGAAGAGAAATTAGCCAAGTGGAATTGGTGGAAGAGGCAGAGAGATTGTTTAGAGCAGAGAGAATATGATGCATTTGCGCTTAAGTGTGGTAAAACCATGGGGGTAAAAGATGAAGCTAGACTATGCAGGACCTTAAAAGTCTTCTTTAGGAGTTTCAACAATGAGAACCTATTGAAGAATGTTCTGTATAGGAATGCTTCAACCAACCTCACTTTTGAAAGATCGATGACTCTAGGACAGAAAATGAACTAGAAGAAAGAATAACTCAAATCAGAGTAAATTTTGAGAGGACTTTACACTCATTCAGGATAAGATGACAGTGGCCTGGGCCACATCAGGGGCAGCTGGAATTGAAGGAAATGGAAGAATTTGATAGTGTGTAGAGATAGAAGGCATAGCCTTGGTGGATGATTATAACATAGTGGGTTATCAAAGTCAGGGTCTTGATAAAGGAGTTTGAAGGTATCTCTAAAGAGAAGGCTTTCTTATTGTAAGTTATTATTATCATTATTATTATCATCCATGAAGATTCGTATGGCATTTTGCTCTCAACCAACTGTGAAAGATAAGGAAAAGTCATCCTCCCCTTGTGTGTGTGTGTGTGTGTGTGTGTGTTAGTCACTCAGTCATGTCCAACTCTTTCCACCCCCATGGACTGTAGCCCACCAGGCTTCTCTGTCCATGGAATTCTCCAGGCAAGAATACTAAAGTGGGTAGCCATCCCCTTCTCCAGGGGATCTTCCCAACCTATGGATCAAATCCAGGTCTCCTGCATTGCAGGTGGGTTCTTTTATCTGAGCCACTAGGGAAGAAGATTCCTATGGCATTTTGCCCTTAACCAACTGTGAAAGATAAGGAAAAAGTCATCCTCCTCTTAAGTAATAACTAGTAATGCCTTCTCAGGCAGTAATCTTCCTAATAGCTATTTGCATTTTAATAAAATAGCAGTCACACTTAATGACCATAAAAAGTAATCTCTAGTGATAAAGTTTATGTCACCATTCTGACAAATGGAAAAAATACTAAGGAAAAATGAAGAGGTATTTCTGGTGCCCTTTGGATCACCTTATTATTTGTTTTGTTTTGTTTTTTTAACAGAGGTTAATCTTTTCATGACCCAAGTGTAGACAAATACATTTTTTTACATTTATTCTGATTTTCTTTCTTTCTTTCTTTTTTTGTTTTTGCTGCCTGTCTTATAGAATTTTAGATCCTCAACCAGGGATTGAATGAACCTGAGCCCTCACCAGTGACAGTGTGAAGTCCTAAATCGTGGGCCGCCAGGGAAATGGGCCTGTAGAGATACCAGAGAAATGTGAATGAACATTGAGTTCCCAGAAATCACTACTACATCGTAATTTAGGAAGCCCTAGCCCTGCCACTCAAGTTTCCCAGATGCCATTTTGAAATCACAGCAACAGACGCTGGCTGTGTATTTAAGGTTGAAAGTGGAGAACTTGCAAAATAATAGATTTCCCCATTCTGAACTGAAGTCTACACAGCAGCGTCTTTTTAATTCATCATGGTCTTGTAGCAAGATTATAAAATCTGGAAATGAATAGGCAAGGATGGAGATGATGTTGGGATTGGTATTTCTTTAATGATTTAAGGATTACTGGTCATTTACTTTCAACTCTTTGTAACTGAAGTCTTGAAATAATGGAATTTATTAGGGGAATGCTTCATTCACCCTTGTATAATGTGAACGTATGGAAATTGCACATGTGGACGAATAAATCGTGCATGCTCAAAGGGGCGATCCATCATTTCACCCCTCATTCACTCGGTGCTGGGAAAGAAGGGGCAGGGAGGTATGAATTATAGCTTACTAGACAAGATCCCACACCTTCACCTCTTACATTTCCAGGGGGCTCCTTTTATGTAACCTTCATATTATTTATACCTTCTGGTCATTCATGATAAAAGGGACTTTTATCATGAGGTTTTTTTTTTTTTCCTTTATCAAGGTTTTTTTTATCATTTATTTATCAAAACACTCACACATGTTTTTGACAAAGTCACTTTCAGGCAGTCGAACAGATCGTTGTCCCAAGCTTAGAGCAGTGGGCCTTGTCTACATAAACTGTGTTGAATTAGATACATGGTCTCTAATATATCAACCAGAAAATGATAAATGCATTAAAAATCAAATTGAATTGTTTCTTTGTGGGGCAGTTTTATTTTAAAATAAGGACAGCATAACTTTCACTTTCTTATTAAAGCTGTAGCAAGAAATTCAGCTATTATTTTTAACCACTGCAAAGTGCAGACATGTATTATAAAACATCTGTTTTAAACATCTGTTTTAAAACACCCATTGTCCAGAACTAATTCAGCCTTTGGCTAGTAAAATAGTTTCTTATTCCAAGTCTGAATTTGTATGCTGATTGAAACCTCAATCCACTGGGATTAGTACTACACATAGGTGAGCCCTGAATCTAAGAATATCTATCTTAAGGGAATATTTGTAAAATATCACAATGCTATATGAATATGAAAAATGATCTCTTTTATGCAGTTTACATTTAGGGTTCATTTCACATGTTTAACTTTTCCATTTTATTTTCAAGATCTTCTAGGTCCTTGCTATTCAAAATGCATACTAACATATCTTGAGAGCTTGCTGAAAATGCAGGTTCTGTGATCCCATCCTATCCCACCACCCACACTCTAGAATCAGAGACTGAATTTTCACAAGATCCCTCCATGATATGTATACACACTAAAGTTTGAGAAACCCCACTCTAGATGGTTGTTGGATGGTTTGTGACATTTTGAAGGAGACAAGAGTCATTAGTGAATCTGAACAGTTACTTCAGAGGCAAAATAACAATAAAATTATATTAACTAATATTTTTGAGCATTTAATGTATTCTAGGCATCATATTTTGATCCCTGGGTCAGGAAGATCCCATGGAGAAGGGCACAGCAACCCACTTCAGTATTCTTGCCTGGAGAATCCCATGGACAGGGGAACCTGGAGGGCTACAGTCTATGGGGTCGCTAAGAGTTGGACATGACTGAAGCGACTCGGCACAGCACAGGAATCATATTAGCTTGATGCTTTTTCCATGCATTATCTCATTTGGACAGCAGGAAACAGAAGACTATTTCTCTGATGATGGAGAAATAATTTGGTAAATGGAGAAATTCAGGAATATTCTAAGTAGGAAATGGCAACTTAGAGAAAAGGGCATAGTCTAGTGGAAGCATTCAGAATAAGAATAGATATAGTTTACTTATGTGAGAAATGTAGACAAAGCAGAGATAGTAGAGACAGGAATATCTTCCAAATGACTGGAAAAAAAGCTTACACTAATGTATTCTGCTAAACCAAGAATAGCTAATATACTGAGTTTCACTCATCTTCTCACTTTAGAACAAAGGTTAAAAGACTATGTTGCGTGTTTACTGTGTATATAAATGTACATATAAATAATATAAATGTACGTTACTTTATGTGAATCCATAAATTCCATCAATTGGTGAGTAATTCTTATAACCTTAATGTTGGTGTAGAAGTGTGTCATTTTTAATGTATAATCATGAGGATTAATCTTTTTAAGGAAAAAGCTTAAATGTAAGAGCCAGTGGAGGAGGATATAAGTATATTTGGGGGTTGAGAGGAAACTGGTTTCTAATCTTGTTCCTGACCTGATACTCACCATAATAACTGACAAATCAAACTAATCGGCTAACTAGTCTACTAACAGGATTAGTGTTACTGGTATGTTTCACAAACAAACAAACAAAAATTTTATTAGCACCCAAAACTTAGTCTTAAGTGAAGGGCTTTCTGAAATATCAGCTCTCTGGGAAAGTTGATAATGCTTCTATTTGCTTTAGTTTTGTTTTTTTTTTCTTTCTTTCCTTCTTCTTTTTTTTTTGGCTGCACCCCATGAGGCATGTGAGATCTTAGTTCCCCAACCACAGATCTAACCTACAACCCTTACCTTCGAAGCACAGAATCTTAAGTGCGAGGGAAGTCCTGCAGTTTTTAAGAGGTTTTTAAGGGTCAGACTAATCTTATCCTAGTAGGAAGAATTTTCATAAATTTATAGGAGACACTAAATGATTTATACCATTAGAAGCCATTACTATTAATATAATTCTACTTCTCTGGAAGTAAATGTAAAATAGCAAGTTACCTGGGTAGTAATATTATAGATGAGAAATTATATTCATCGTGTACTACTGTATAAGAAATTACCCCAAAGCTTAGCAGCTTAAAACAACAAAGACAGTGGGTCAGGAATCCACATATGGCCTGGGTGTCTGTGGCTGATGACCAGAGGTGTATATAAAACTGTCCAATGGGCTGTGGTCTCATCTAAAGGCTCTACCAAAGGTGGTCCAGTCACATAATTACTAGCCAACTTCAGTTCCTCCTCACCTGGGACTTTCCACAGAGCAGCCTATGACCTGGCTTCCAGCTTCTGACAGGGCAGGCAACCCAAAAGAGCTCAAGGGACAGAAAAAAAATAAACAGACACACACACACCCAGGATGGAAGTCAGGGTCTTTTTATAACCTAGTCTTAGAAGTTACCTTCCGTTCCTTCTGCCACATGCCATTCACTAGAAGCAAATCCGTAAGTCCTGTCCATTGTTAAATGGAGAGGGATACACACAGGAGTGTGACTATCAGGAGGTGGGGATCACTGGGACCCGACCACAATAAGTTTCTTCTTCCTTCTTGCTTTCTTATTGTCTAACACATCAGTTTCCCAAGGAGTACATGTTACTTGGGTAATAAAGAAATAAAATGGTTAAAAGCAATACAACTCAAAGAGGAAGTATTCTTTCATCAGAAATGTTGATCAGAAAAGTCACTACTCCTTGGAGCTTTCTTAGTAAGTCAAGATTGACCTTCCTGGCCACATATTAGATCATGTCAGGGCTTCCTGGTGGTTCAGATGGTAAAAAATTTTGCCTGCAACGCAGGAGACATAAAAGACACGGGTTCAATCCCTGGGTTGGGAAGATCCCCTGGAGCAGGACATGGCAACCCACTCCAGAATTCTTGCCTGGACAATCCCATGGACAGAGGAGCCTGGCAGGCTACAGTCCATGGGGTTGCAAAGAGTTAGACACGACCGAGTGACTAACACTTTCACTTTTTCAGGAATCTGAGTCTGATATTAATAATCTAACAGGACTTTGTTGTGGCTTTCAAATTTTTTGCACTGAAAAATTGAAATAGCAAACCCCTCCCCCTTCACTGGGTGGTAGTATGAACACGTCTGTCTTTCTCAGTTGCCTAACAGGTTCCTTCTTGCTCTGTCCTCAACAGTATGCTTGAGAGCTCCAACCGGCTTGATGAAGAGCACCGGCTGATCGCCAGATACGCGGCCAGACTGGCGGCCGAGTCCACTTCGTCTGTAAGTCGTCTGCGTGAGAGATGTCACATTGACTGTGGTCCTGTTGCTGGTGCCGCAACAGCAGAGCCAAGTGGTTGCTACTGAGCCATCTGCAAGACCTGAAAACAATCTGGCTTCTGCTGCTTTGATTTTTCACTTTTCAGCTATCATTCTGGTCTAGCGTGAATCAGAGCTTGAGGGATTCTGTTACCACAGTGCTGAATCAGCCCAACTCCTGATTTCTCTGGATAATGTCTAATCAATAACTATAAAGAGCAAGCAATGATTCAAATCCACAGCTGGCTAAGATAAATTTCTGTTTTTATCAGTATGCAAGTGGTGCAGTGGTAAAGAACCCACCTGCCAGTGCAGGAGACATAGAAGACATGGGTTTCAATCCCTGGGTCGGGAAGATCTCCAGGAGTAGGAAATGGCACCCCACTCCAGTATTCTTGCCTGGGAAATTCCATGGACAGAGGAACTTGGTGGACTACAGTCCACAGGGTCGCAAAGAGTTGACCACAACTAAGCAACTGAGAAGGAAATGGCAACCCACTCCAGTATTCTTGCCTAGAGAATTCCGTGGACAGAGGAGCCTGGTGGGCTGCTGTCCATAGGGTTGCAGAGTCAGACACGACTGAAGCAGCTTAGCAGCAGCAGCAGCAAGAAGCTGAGCACAGAACACAAAATATATACAAAATATGTACAAGAAAGAGAAAAGTATGTCATAAAATTAAAAAAAATAAACCTTCATCACATGTCAAAGGTGCCAAAGGCCAGACTTAGCTATAGAAGACCATTTAGAATATAAAATATAGGACCTCACAATTCTTCAATAGCAATACAAACTGTCTTTGTTAAAAGAAATGCTAAATTAAAAAGTGATAGAGAAACTTTATAAAAGCCAGAGCTTCACCAAGTTTAGACCTTTCCCTACAGTTAGTTTTCTGAAATTAAAATTCAGGCAGCGTTTCTCCATGTCTTTGGGCTTAGACAATGGGTGCTATTTTTTTAAAGACTGACATTCTGTGATAGAAAGATTAGTTGTGATTTTTTTTAATTTGCTTTGAAAATAATTAAAAATTGGGGGGAATTTTTATAATGTATTGTAGAGCAAAGAAAGCACAGGGATATCTACGTAATCTGGCCCTGTTATCTATTGATTGATTGTGCTGGGTCTTCATCACTGTTCCATGCAGGCTTTCTCTAGTGGCAGTGTGCAGGCTTCTCACTGCATGGCTTCTTTTTTGTGGTGGAGCCTGGGCTGTAGGGTGTGCGGGCTTCAGCGGTTGTGGTTCATGGGCTTAGTTGCCCTCTGGCATGTGGAATCTTCCCAAACAGGAATCGAATCTGTGTTCTCTGCATTGGCAGGCGAATTCCTAACCATTGGACCACAAGGGAAGTCCTGGCCCTTTTTCTATAAAACAATATCAAATAATTCCTTCACTAAATATACATACACATATACGCACAGCATCCCTGGTAGCTCAGCTGGCAATGCAGGAGACCCTGACTCGATTCTTGGTCAGGAAAATCCCCTGGAGAAGGGATAGGCTACCCCCTCCAGTATTCTTGGGCTTCTCTGGTGGTTCAGATGGTAAGGAATCCACCTGCAATTCTGGGATCGATCCCTGGGTTGGGAAGATCCCCTGAAGGAGAACATGGCAACCCACTCCAGCATTCTTGCCTGGAGAATCCCCATGAACAGAGGAACCTGGTGGGCTACAGCCATGGGGTCACAAAGAGTCAGACACGATTAAGTGACAAAGCACAGCACAAGACAGCACATATAAATACAGTATATGAGCTATATACACATATCTATTGTTATAAAATCATATATATAATATCTAATCATATATAGCCAGGTATATAATTCTTATATTCTTCTATATCAATATATGTGATTATATAAGAAGGGAGAAAGTGGTGACTGCATATACATCAGTTGTTAAAGCTGGTTGCAACCCATCAACATACAAATACATATATGAGTGAAGAAATGCTGAAAGTATTTTGACCAAAAGAAGAAGAGAAGAAAAATCATGATAACTCTGACTTTAAAACTATAGCCTTCCCTGATAGCTCAGTTGGTAAAGAATCTTCCTGCAATGCAGGAGACCCTGGTTTGATTCCTGGGTGGGGAAGATCTGCTGGAGAAGGGATGGGCTACCCCCTCCAGTACTCTTGGGCTGGAGAATTCCATGGACTGTATAGTCCACAGGGTCATAAGAGTAGGACACGACTGAGCAACTTTCACTTTCACTTTAAAACTATACATTTTTTAATTATATATTACAGCGGTTGAACAGTAATTCTAGAGAAAGATACCTCAACAGTGGTTTTTACTGAAGTGGGTAGCCATGCCCTTCTCCGGGGGATCTTCCAGACCTAAGGATCAGACTCAGGTCTCTAGCATTGCAGGTGGATTCTTTACCATCTGAGCCACCAGGAAAGCCCTTTACTGAAAAAAATAGCTGCACTGGGAACAGCATGGCAAGAATGAACTCGCTCCCCAATATCAGAAATTTGGAACCAGTTTTTCCCACGTTTTGTGTATTTCCCTGCAAAAGAATTCTTTTCTGCTTTCCATCCCATAAATGTGCTCCAGACCTCCCCAAATGCTGGTCCTTAGAAGAGGAACGGCCGTTTAATTTTATGTGTTTTGCTTTTTTTGTTTTGATAAAAATGGTTGTCTCTTTTGTATGCATATCTCACGACTCCTGTCTTTTCAAACACACATAGATTCCCCTGCCCAATACTAAATAGTGTAAACCACGTATTTTACAGCAGCCAACTCAGCAGAGGACCGCCCCTGACATCTCCTTCACCATCGATGCAAATAAGCAACAAAGGCAGCTGATCGCAGAACTAGAGAACAAGAACAGGTAAGACTTTAGACAGACTGGCTTTTATGATCAGCGGTCACGCTCATTAGTAACCTATAGTTATGCTTTTAACTGTCCAGGTTTTTTTTACCCTGTAGGCATATAAATATAAGGGAAGTCATCTAGAGTCAGTGAAGCTGCTTCTGAAAAACTAATCTTTAAATTTTAGATTATCAGAAACTCCATGAGGGAAAAAACAAATATATATATATTTGTTTTATATATATATATATATATATATATATATATACACTGAAATGTCAATACAATTAATTAATGTCCCTAGATAGTATCATTTCCCTTTTTCTGAAATATTTATTTTTGTTAGGGAGCTGCCTAAGGCAGAAGGGCCCCCCTGGGTGCTAAAGACTAAGTATCTTAATCACCCAGAGACAAGTAGAAGTCTCGCCAGGGAGGGCCCTGTGAGGATCGCAAGCTAAAGGGGCATCTAGGGACACCACCATCACTCACTCATTCAAGCCAAACATTTCCATGCCCCATCCATCAGGAGGTTTTCCTCTTTATTCGACACAGATTGACTCACCGTCCGCTCCGTGAGAGTTCCCCAAAACCAGGCACTTCATCTCCTCCATTCCCACTCAGTGCAACCTGTCACTTTATAATATATAAATCATATCATGTTATTTCTTGTTCAAAACCTCTGGTGATTTTTCCGTTACACTGAATAAAACCTACCCCTCTGACCGCAGTCTGCAGGTCCAACCTGACCTGATTCCTGCCTCCCTTTCCAGCCACTGCCCACCTTACTCATTACACTCTGCTTCTTTCCTTCTTTACAGCCTTTCACGTACTGGCTGTTCTCCTAGCTTACAGAGCTCTTCCTCAGGGTCTCTGCAGGGATCGCTCTTCCTCACCGCTCAGGTCTCAGCTCAGATGGCATCTCCTTTAAGACCACCTCTCTAATACCTCCTACTCCAGGAACCACTCTCTATAACATCCCTGTGTGTGTGTGTGTGTGTGTGTGTGTGTGCACGCACACATGTGCACACACGTGCATGCCTATCTCTCTCTGAAAAAAAATGCGTTCAAGTGTCTGTTCCCTTCTTATTCTCTGTCTCGTCTGACAGATATGGAATTTCTTTGAGAACTGAGTCCATGACAAATGGCTCCTGGGTTCCAGAACCATGCCTGGTACACTGAAACACTGTAGAAGCTCAGCAAATCAATACTGAGTAAGAAAGTAATAAGTTGCTGAGTCAGATCTTAAACTCAGTGCTGAGTAAACCTCACATAAAAACAATTTGTACCTTCTGTGTTTCTCAGAGCAACACCAAAATGTCTTCATATCTAATCTCATCTTTTAACACTGATGTGGCTTCTGAGATCAAACTGGTAAAGGAGAAAGTTGTGATCATTGTTACATGCCTGTAGAGTCTGACCTGAAAATCTTGGGATAAATGGTCAAGCTATTCTTTGAAGTTCTACAGAAAAAAACTTAAAAGGAAGGTAAAAATTCAGGACATTTTCATATTCTTAGAAAAAAAAGACTAAAGTGAAAATTTGCAAGCACACAAATAGCTAATCTTGGTAGCAATTTTGATCTACTCTTCTACCTTTCCAAAGCATTTATTCTCCCTTCCAGTTCTCTGCTCCCACTCAGCATGGGCATGTCATCCGTGTGTGCTAAGTTGCTTCAGTCCTGTCTGACTCTGCAACCCTGTGGCCTGTAGGCTCCTCTGTCCATGGGATTCTCCAGGCAGGAATACTGGAGCAGGTTGCCATTTCCTCCTCCAGGGGATCTTTCCGACCCAGGGACAAACCCCTGTCTCTCCTGCGTTGGCAGGTGGGTTCTTTACCACTAGAGCCACCTGGGAAGAGACTCGAGGGGAAATTGGGACTTCCTTTAAGGAAATAACCCAGGAATGTGTGCCTCCACGTGGGATTCCGGAATCAGCAAGAGGCCCCATGAACGTGTTGGGTGTGCCATGCTACCAGTCCTTCTGCTGAGTTCTAGGGCATTTGGGGATGGCACTTTCTGAAGGACCAGAGAGAGAATAGAGGAATGGGAATGAGAAAAGACAGCAGGAAGAGAGCTTCATCCTGTCCCTGAGTTCCTTCCCCACCCCGTGCCTAAAGAGCATCTAGTCCATCCCAAACTCATCCCTCTAAGCCAGCAGCCTCAACCCCACAGATGACTCCAGAACTGTGCCCCAGAAGCTTATCCAGGTCACAGTTCCTGTACCATGGAAATCACCCAGGGATCCCATGGTCTCCAAAGTGACAGTTAACCCAGTAATCAGATCTCTGGGCTTCAAGGGACTATAGAATTGCTCGCTTGACTTTGTGACTACACTACGTAGTTCATGGATGTTTCAGCAGTGATCTTTAGAAAATAATGCTTCCTTACAGCATAGTTAGAGGAGCCAGTTGGAGTTAGTATTAGGAGTAGCAAGACTCTTCAAATTACATTGTCTAAGTCACAGCCTGCCTAGGCTACACCTGTCAGACCAAGTAATGGAGACTAAAGGAGTCTGATACATATGAGGTTTGGGGCACACCAACCTGAGTTCAAATGACCACTATCACCTAGATATTAAACTTGGACAAGATTTGTAACTAGTCTATGCTTCGATTCCCTCATTCATGAAACAGACAGTAGCAGTCCCTGTATATAGCACAGTTCCTAATATAACTGTTAGGAGGATTAAATAAGACTAAGGAAGACAATGACTACTTAGTAACTGAGCACACACACGGACAAGAAGACAACACAGTTCCCAGGTGTCGTCTAAGCACTTCATGCTCCTTGCCTATCTTATCATTATGTTTTTTTCTGCTAGAGCTGCTTCCCTATTTTCCTTCTTTGGGGCAAAATGGTTCTGTCATGGTTCTGTCCTCAGAATGAACAAGGAGAACAAGTGGAAGTCACAGAATGTCAGGATGTTAGCCCTGAGGAACTTGGAAATCTCAGTTCACTGATGTTCAGGCTGAGCTCTCTGGGACTCCAGGGGCCCTGTAGGGATGCAGGAAGAAGGGGCATCCCAGGTGGTGCTAGTGGTAAAGAACCCACCTGCCAATGCAGGAGTTGAAAGAGATGCCAGTTTGATCCCTGGGTTGGAAAGATCCCCTGGAGGAGGGCATGGCCACCACTCCAGTCTTCTTGCCTGGAGAACCCCAGGGACAGTGGAGCCTGGCAGGGTGCAGTCCATAGGAGAACACAGAGTCAGACACAAGTGAAGCGACTGCACGCACAAAGAGGAAGGAAGAGCCAGTAGTCCAGGGTGCTCCCCTTCTTTAACCAGAGAAGTTTCTTCTCAGCTCTCTGATATGCTGGGTTTCCATGGAAGTTTCCTTTTAAAGAAAACTTTCCACCTTGAAACACCAAGGGGGAGCAAAAAGAAAAGTTGAAAACCACTGAATTATGGTCCATATCCATGAGAGGGACAGTGACTCACTTGTAATTAGCTTCTTGATGCTGGCGTGTTTGTGGAGCAGGCTATTGTAAATCAGCCTTTCAGCTGGAAAGTCACCCAGCCCCCTTGCTCACCAGGCTCACCTTCCATTCTCATTCTCAGGGCTTTGTTCTGTCTTACTGGCTCTTCTGCCTTTTACTGGATGGGAGGCTGACCCCTCCCCCAAGAATCCATGGCTTGTAACCTTGCCTAATAGCGTCTAACTCACTTAGGGATAATTTGCTTTACGTCGGTCACCTATCCTTTATGGCTGGCCTAACATTCACCCCAACGCAAGGCAGACCAGACCCCAACATTAATAATAGACGGACACGTCTCACCCCTGACCGAGGTCACACCAGTAGCACTCTTGGGTCACTGACTCAATTACAGTGAATCCTTTTAAAAGCACTTTCCTTCTTAAGGCTACCCTCATTGAGATCTATTGTTAAGGTTGAAAATGTTAAGAAAAGAGAAAGAATTTTGCCTAACTGGGGACTTTCCAGATAAATTCAGTGAGAAGAATTTCACTCCTGGTGGGAGAATGAGGTTATTTAGTTTCATAAAATGAATGCCATTTATCCTTATTTTCCTTCCAAGCATCTCTTACTTGGTATCTGCAGGTAGTTTAAGGTGTCAGGCTGAGATCATAAATAAGAGAAAGATTCATTTTCATCTCTTAAGTAGTGTGCTTTGCAAAGTTGAACACTTTACTGCAGCATTATATTACTGACTAGAGAGATTAGGTACTGGGGAGAACAATCAGCTTGAAGGTTCCAGGGACACAAGCAGACCCTCCTGGTTCCTAGGATGTACTGGAGATGAAGGCAGTATCCCTCATCCACAGCACTCAACTGTTGCAAGGAGAGGGACCCCTTGCAGGGCCTGAGAGTGGGCTCTTGTCTAACTCTGGGAAATGCATTGTCCAAGGAGACACACGTGCTGACAAAGCAAAAGACTTCCTTGGGAAGGATGCCCCAGGGGACAAGCAGCGCACAGGAACACAGGAGGACTGCTCTGCCTCCTGATTCACAGTCTCAGGTTTTATGGTAATCAGAGTCAGTTTCCAGATTGTCTCTGCCCAGTCATCTTGCTTGGCCCATATTTGGTCTGACTCAGGGTCCTTCCTTGGAGAAGGGCGTGGCCACCCACTCCAGTATTCTTGCCTAGAGAACTCCGTGGACAGAGGAGCCTGGGGGGCTACAGTCCAGGGAGTCTCAAAGAGTCAGACACGACTGAGCAACTAACACTCAGGGTCCTTCCTGGTGGTAAGCACAACTCTCAGCCAAGATGGATTCTGGTGCAAAGGATTCTGGGAGGCTGGTCATCTCCTCCCTCCTTCGGTCCCTCCCAGATTCTCCCAGTTAGTTTTTGGCAGCAGCAGCACAGCCTGTTCCTTATTGGAACCTCTGTTGTGAGACAACTCAAGCAAGCAGTTATCATCAGTTATCACCGTGCCTGACCAATGCAGACAGTTTCAGTCTGCAGTCCGCTAACACAACTTAGCTACAGCCAACACGTCATAAACACCATCAGTTCATGAGGATAGGTTTTGCTCCAACACATAGGAAAACCCCTTCTTTCTTTGCTCTGGTGGCCCTGATCAGCTCACATGTTAGATCCCGGATGTCCTGGAAGTTAACTGACCAGGTTTCCTTCCTCCTCTCTCCCAAGAGAAATCCTACAGGAGATCCAGAGGCTGCGGCTAGAACATGAACAAGCTTCTCAGCCCACACCGGAGAAGGCGCAGCAGAACCCCACTCTGCTGGCAGAGCTGCGGCTCCTCAGGTAAGAAAAGGAGCCCAGGGCATCTCAGGAAGGGCAGTGTTTGAGATCGTCCACACCATCTGACAGTGTCCACCGGAAAATGGTCGTCAACCTCCATAGCTGCCAGTGTCTGTTTGCTTTTATTTTTATAGCACACATCTAATTGCTGAGATTGGGGGTCTGGGAAAAGAAGCTATTTACATTTTACTTTTTTCTTTGACACAGAGAAAAGGACACAGTGTTCTTCAGATACAAAACCAAATGTTTCACTAGAAAAAAAATTTTTATAGTGCACTCTTTTTTTTTAATTACAGTATAGTTGATGTCAGTTATTATGTAAGTATGATATTATGGAAATTGTTCTGTGTGTGCTTAGTTGCTCAGTCACATCAGACTCTGTGATCCCATGGATTGTAGCCCTCCAGGCTCCTTTGTTCATGGAATTCTCCAGGCAGGAATACTGGAGTGGATAGCCATTCCCTTCTGCAGGGGAACTTCCCAACCCAGGGATCAAACCTGGGTCTCCTGCATTGCAGGTGGCTTCTTTACCACCTGAGCCACCAGGGAAACCCCATACTTCATTTATGGTTTTTATAAACTATTGGCTATATTCCCCATGTTGTGCAATATATCCTTGCGGGTTATTTTATACATAATAGTTTGTAGCTCTTAATGCCTAGCCCTGTATCTCCCATCCCCCACTTTTCTCTCTCCCCTCTGATAGCTGCTAGTTTGTTCTCTATGTCTGTCTTACTGGAAAAAAAAATTTGAACTCAACTGTTTTTAGTTATTTGCACTATTAACAATATGTTTATGATAAAAGTGATCAACAAAACAAACATGTAAACAACTAAATAATCATCACTTTTTAAATTAAAAAATTTATCTGTGACCCATAAATTCTCTCCAGCTCTTGGTCCCTAAAATTTTTCTATACAGATCCTCACACCTTCTTGTTCTGCAAATGAATTTAAAGGCCTGGTGTTACCTAGGTGGTCATCATGAAATATTGTTGGAAAAGACCAAAGAAGGTCATTTGGTTCCACCCATGAATTTCAGGGTACTTCTCAGCCTCAGACTGTAGAGAGCAGCAGGGCATGGATAAGGACTGTGAGCATATGCAAAAGGAGTCAGACCAGGGGCTCTGCTTCAGACTTACCAACATGCCTTGAATATGGCACTGACCCAAACCTGTCTGAATGGAAAACAATGCAAACATAACCCAAAGATACTCCCTAGTGGAAATGTCATATTTCACAAGGCAGTCATAGTCAGCAAGTATAACATTCTTTCCATCTTTCAGTTTGGATGCCAAGTGTCTTTCAGGTATATCTAACTCCAAGGCAACTAACTCTTATTAACTTTTTATAATAAGAACAGATGCCTCTGCTCAGAAATTAGAGTGCCCCTTGTCAGCATTAGAGTGCCACTTGCTTACTCTGGTGGTTCAAACATAAAGAATCTGCCTACCATGGAGGAGACCTGGGTTCAATCCCTGGGTCGGGAAGAACCCCTGGAGAAGGAAATGGCAACCCACTCCAATATTCTTGCAGGGGAAACTTATGGATAGAGGAGCCTAGTGGGCTACAGTCCATGGAGCCACACAGTCAGACCCAACTGAGCGACTAACGCGTTAACTTCCTCCTTACAAGGAGACTAAATTTAGCACATTCTGTATGGCTGTATTTGTGTTTTACCAAGTCCCGGTTGATTGTATGTGTCTTTCTGGGGGCTCCACTCTAACCCAGCTCTATGGACATATTCACATCTGAGCACTGGGCACACCTGGACAGGGAGCAGGCCCTGCCTCTCAGGTGGGATCCAGTCTCCCCAGGCTCATACACTTGACTGGAGGGGGAGACCCACCAAAGGCCTGAGTTATGGAAAGATCTGTAGAGCTTGCAGCTTGTAGAGGCTTCTGGATATGCAGAGATCACATCATACTTTAGAAGAACAAAATAATTTAATGGAAGAAATATAAACTCTTCCTTTTCAATATATGTGATTTCTGGTCCTACTTTCAGAGAGATCTTTTAGCAGTTCTTGCATATTCTGCTACACCATCACCTAGAAGGGATGAAAAGGAAAAGGAAAAGAATGTTTTACATCCTCCTCCTCCTCAAGGGCTTATGAAAGTAAATTGCTGCTTGAAAGTCACATATTTTGCCAAATAGGATTATGTCGGCCCTTCAGACTCACAAGTAAAGAAAGTTGAGTCTAGTATGTGCATGCATACTAAGTCGTTTCAGTCGTGTCTGACTCTTTGCATCCCTATGGACCATAGCCTGCCAGGCTCCTCTGTCCATTGCCAGGCGAGGATACTGGAGTGGGTTGCCATGCCCTCCTCCACAGGATTGTCCCAACCCGGGGATCAAATCTGTGTCTCTTACATCTCCTCTGTTGGCAGCCGTATTCTTTACCACTAGCACCACCTGGGAACCCCTCTCATGACCCTAGCTGAGTTTAAAGCCATACTAAGGAGTCTGGCTCTGTGGGGAACCTCTAGGGTTTTGGCCATCACCATCAGAGGGTGGCCCACACATCCGGCTTGAGACCTGAAACACCTACATCCAAGCTGATTTGCTTGCCTGCCTCCATATTCTCCAGGTTTCCCAGGTAGTTTAAAAAAAAAAAAAAAAAAAAACAGTCAATGCAGGAGACGCAAGTTCAGTCCCTGGGTCGGGAAGATTCTGTGGAGGAGGGCACAGTATTCTTGCCTGGAGAATCCCATGGACAGAGGAGCCCAGTGAGCTACAGTTCATAGGATCACAAAGAGTTGGACACAACTGAAGCGATTTAGCATGTATGCATGCCTGCAGATTGGTGTGTCGGGCTTCCCAGGTGGCTCAGTGGTAAAGAATCTGCCTGCCAATGCAGAAGACACAGAAGACCTGGGTTCGATCCCTGGGTCCAGAAATTCCCTGGAGGAGGAAATGGCAACCCACCCCAGTATCCCTGCCTGGGAAATCCCATGGACAGAGGAGCTTGGCAGGCGACAGTGCAAGAGGCTACAAAAGAGTCGGACTCAACTGGAGCAACTTAGCAGGCATTCCATATTCTCCACATTTCTTCTGCCTGGAATAAGTACCCTCCCTTGAAGGATATTTCTCTGGATACTGCTGAACCACTTATACTGTGCTAAGCACGTTAACAATTTGGAAGTTTCACAAATACCCAGAAACCCTGCTCTGGATGTTTTATCCTTTAGTCATTTCATACTTTTCAAGAGTTCCAAAACAGTGACCTCTTGCTAATTATTACTTTGGCCTTGAGTTCACACTGAGGGGTGACCATGTGAAGCTGCCAAAGGAGCTCCTTTCTGTAGCTTTGACAGAGGTCTCCTCCATCTATTACAGCTTTTCTGGGCCTCTTATTGAGGAGCCAACAGGAGAAATTTCTTTGCCAGGGAAATGAGGGAAGCAAGATCAGTGCTTTGCTTTTCATGAACACATCATTTATTTTTATCTTAATTGCACCACAACCTTTCTAAATGATCGCATTTCCCTCATGCGACATGACAAAGCTGAAAGCCAAGTTTACAACCCAGATCTGGCAACTGAATAGCATTATAGGACAGGCATTTCATAGACGCTTCCTATGCCCTAAGCTGTACCTAACACTGTCACACTTTCATACAGTTGCTGTAAAAGACCTGGGGGAATGGCCATTACTATCATAGGGAAAGGAAAGGGTTAGTCCCTCGGTCGTGTCTGACTCTTTGAGACCCCACGGACTGGAGGCCCCCAGCCTGCTCTGTCCATGGGATTCCCCAGGCGAGAATACTGGAGTGGGCTGCCATTTCCTGCTCCAGGGGGTCTTCCTGACCCAGGGATCAAACCTGCGTCTCCCACATTACAGGCAGATTACTTACCATCTGAGCCACCAGGGAAGCCCCTGACTACTATAGTCTTTCTATAAAGAAACTGAGGTTCACAGAAGTGAAATAACTTGCCCAAAATCCTGCACAATGAGCATCATAGGTAGAGTCTCTCTCCTTTCCTTGCATATGTGCATTCTCAGTCGTGTCCGACTCTTTGTGATCCTATGGACTGTGGCCCATTAGGCTCCTCTGTCCATGGGATTCTTCTGGCAAGAATACTGGAGTGCGTTGCCATGCCCTCCTCCAGGGAATCTTCCTGACCCAGGGATCGAACCCCCATCTCTTAAGTCTCCTGCGTTGGCAGAGGGGTTCTTTACCACTAGTGTCACCTGGGAAGCCTCTCCTTTCCTTGGGTCTTAATTATCTCCTGCCTAGACTATTATAATAAGCACTTACTTGATTCCCAGCCTCTGGACAATATACACTGCTATCAGTTGATTGTTCAGTTAGTTCAATTTAACAAAGATTTCTAAAATGCAGTGTGCCCAGAACTGAGTTGAAAAAAGATATTGTTCCTGGTCTCATAGAATTTGTGGTCAAGTAGGAAAATGACATAAATCAAATAGTTACTCAAATAAGAGTGTGATTATTAACTGTGATAAGTTCTATAAGGAATCTTCCTTTAAAAAAAAAAAAAGACATAATGATCAAAGCTGCTACATCAGTCAGAAGTTACCATGAAGAAGGATTATTTGAGTTGAAGCATGAAAGATAAATACATGGGAAATGGGGATTATGGACAGTGGAGGGAGCTGGAAATAGCTGATGAAAGGGTTTACTGGTAGATAGATGCTATATGTACAAACACCAAATAGCAAGAGCAAATCTGGTATCTTTTTTGGAACTGAAAGCTTTGTTGACCTAGAATGCAGTGAGCAAACAGGTGCATGGTAAGAGCTGGAGCTGTAGATGTAGATGGGGATAGACTGTGATGCTGTGTGGCCATGCAGACCATCTTGAGGAAATTGCTATCAATCCCACAACAGGAAGCCACTGGAGGATGAGAGTTACATATCGAGTTAACACAGTGGATTAGCTTGGCAAGTCAGATTCACATGAGTCAAAGGTTTTACCCTGATATTAATTTTTAGAATACAGGCAATCAAGAGGCACAGATGAAGCTGAGAAAGGCCTGCAGCATTCCTTGTGGCTCCCCAGGTCTTTCCTTCCCATGTTGGATGGGGAAATTTGAGGGAAAGTTTGCAAGGTGATCTAGTGAACCTTCCCACTGCAAAACCATTAAGAGACAGCTAAAGAACTGTATTTGCAAAGACAATGCCATCGTCTATAAAGAAGAAACTATTAAACTGTGAAGCAACTTCACACTACAAATGGGAAGAAAAACAAGTATAAATTTTCATATTTATCTCTTGTCTGAAAAAATAAGCATATTATATACTCCAAAGTTGCATTCTTTTCAAGGTATATGAGATTATTCTTTGAGAAAACTTATTAATATAAAGAGACTTTTTTCTGGAATTATAATCTCTGATGCAGGTCTGTGGTTTCCAGACTTGAATTTCATTAGACCAGCTTAAGTTTTTTTGTTTTTTTTTCCGGTGGGGGGAAACAACACAAAGTTAAGAATTTTTTGTTTCACCGCGTAACAACTTTGTTTGGGCTGTCCCAGGTCTTCGTTGCAGCACACAAGCTTCTGTGTTTGCAGCAAGCGAGGGCTGCTCTTGGCTGCGGTGCACGGGCTTCTCGTGGCAGTGGCTTCTCTTGTGGCAGAGCCCAGGCTCCAGAGCGCAGGCCCAGTAGTTGTGGTGCAGGGCTTAGTTGCTCCGTGGCTGGTGGGATCTTCCTGGACCGGGGGTCAAACTCGTGTCCCTTGCACTGGCTGCCAGATTCTTAATCACTGGACCACCAGGAAAGTCCCTATAATGACATCTTTAAACTACCATCACCTGTTAGCATGTTTCATGAATGCAGTATATTTTTTAACTTTTTATTTTGAAAAACAATTTACTCCTACAGAAGAGTTTTAAGAATATCACAGTAAATTTTCCTTCTACGCTTCACCTAGAGATTATAAGCATTTTGTCACACTCTTCTCTATCTCCCTATATATGTTTACATATGTAAACTACACACACATTTTTGATGAGCCATTTGAGAGTAAACTGCAGACATCAAAACCCTTTACCCCTAAATACTTATGTATATATTTTCTAAGAAGAAAGAACTTCTATAACTATGGTATCCTCATCAAACTCAGAAAAGTTAATATTGATATTTATTATGATTATCTACTAATAATATACAGTTCAGCCTTCCCTGGTGGGCTCAGATGGTAAAGAATCCACCTGCCATGTGGGAGACCTGGGTTCAATACCTGGGTTAGGAAGACCCCCTGGAAGAGGGTATGGCAACCCATTCCAATATTCTTGCCTGGAGAATCTCCATGGACAGAGCTGCCTGGTGGGCTACATTCCATGGGGTCATACAGTCCAAAGAGTTGGATACAACTGAGCGACTAAGCAATATACAGTTCATATTAAAATTTTTGCCTATTATCCCAACACTCTCCTAAAGAAAGTAGGTTTTAACACACAAAAAATTAAAAATAACCTGACAGAATATCAGAATAAAAGGCATTCTTTTAGAGATGAATCTATTTAGCTCTAAGAAAATAAAATCACTATTTAGTCCAGGTCTTCTCAGTTTTCCTTGGAACACTGGGGGCTGCACCACACTTTTGTTATCAAACCCACATTTGGTAACCATTGGTGTAAACACTTACAGAGAAGACATTATTAAATAAAAGTTTTCTTCTTTATTTCAATTCAACACATGAAAGAGTAAATGTCATGCTTTGAAAGAGTACTATTTAAGATAAATACAAATAAGGCTATTTCAATGTTGATTAATTATACATTGCTATAAGTTAATTTTTTCTGATGGGTTTTAGATGCTTCTTTTAATATTTCTTATCTATAATTTGAAGAGTTTGCTTTAACCTTCCTCTCAAAAGGCCAAAAATTACAAAACAGCATCTAGAAGAGAACTGGAAATAAATCAGAAGCATTATCTACCTTCTGCCAAGCCCTACCAAGGATGTAGCTGGAACACCACGTGCAGACAAGGTCAAAGGAAAAAACAGCTAATGGAGTTGTCACTGAAGAATATTGTTGAATTGGGCAAGACTTTTTCAGAATTAGAATTCTACAGACCAGCAAGACAAAAGACTAAAATAGGATACCATTAAGGTCTATAAAATTATGGTGTTCCTTATCCTCCAGATTCAGAAAAGGGGCAATTGTAAACAAAATCAACAGAAGGATTTCTCTCAAAATAAACTTTAAGTAGCAATAAAAGCCAAAAATATAAATATATTTTAAAAGTGACATGTTTATAAATTTCAAATTCATAAATCATTATAGAGAAAGCCTATATGAAAGCAAATTAGAAATGTCTCATTTATATCCATCACCTGTCCTCCCACAAAATATCTTTCAACGGGATGAGTCACTGACCTAACTCAGTGTGACAATTTTATGTTGTCCGTTTCTCATTTAATATTATTCCTGTGTCTTTGAGGCTAGACATGTCCATTCATACATTAACACATGTATGGTTAAGGCATCCATACATTTTTAAAAATGCAATTTCCAGTATTTCAGAATTAGAAGCCCTTGGGGCAAGGAATAAATTATATATATCATTTTTTCACTAACAGTCATGAAATAAGAGATTGAAATAGATTTGGAAAATATACTTCAAAAATGTGGATCATTAGTATTTGTGTCCTTCCTGGTTTTCATTCTTGTTGATAGCTGATAGAAGTTTTGCAAAACAAAGTTAAGCAAACACAAACCTTGTAGATTATTACAACAGTTGTGTAGGAACTCCTTTTTTCTGACTTCACTCTAAGCAGCCAAACCCAAACCAGAAAATTTAGATCGACTGTAAAACTATGTACAAGGAAAAGTTCTCCTCTGAAAGGCACCACATTGCATACTAAGAATTGAACAATTCTTAAAAATGAAAAATTTACTTTTCTAAATCTGATTTCCAGACACTAAAGTAATCAGTATTTTCTGTGAGATTTACGAGGGTCCTTGGCCTTGGAGGATCTGTGGGTTTGGCCTTTTTCAGTGGCTGTTTGGGTTTTGTTTGTTATCTGAGGACCCAGTGGCACAGCACAGAGTCCATGACATAATAAGCATTCAGAAAATATTTTACTAAATGGTTAATTCAGGATCAGTTCAGTTCAGTTCAGTCACTCAGTCATGTCCCACTCTTTGCGACCCCATAAGGGTAAATATCCAGTAGGATTTTAATTTTGTTTTACTGTGACTTTTAACAAATAAACATACACCTGGCTGCTCTGGTATCCCAAAAGGTAAAGAATCTGCTTGCAATGCAGGAGTGAGTGAGTGAGAGTCGCTAAGTCATGTGTGACTCTTTGGGACCCCATGGACTGTAGTCCATCAGGCTCCTCTGTCCATGGAATTCTCCAGGCAAGAACACTGGAGTGGGCTGCCATTTCCTTCTCCAAGAGACTCAGGTGCAGTCCGTGGGTCAGGAAGGTTCTCTGGAGAAAGGAATGGCTACCCACTCCAGCATTCTTGCCTGGAGAATTCCAAGGACAGAGGAGCCTGGCAGGCTACAGTCCGTGGGGTCCGAAAGAGTCACACACGACTAAATGGCTAACAAGCTATAATTGTTCATACCTTTCCCTGCCATGTCAGACACCCAGAGATGCCCTTTGCTCGTGGTCCACCACTGCTCCAAGACTGGGAAATGTGATTAGCTCAGTGAGTTGAGTGCTGTTTCTAACAACAACGACTACTTCTTTCTTAGACAGCGCAAGGACGAGCTGGAGCAGAGAATGTCTGCCCTCCAGGAGAGCCGGAGAGAGCTAATGGTCCAGTTAGAAGGTCTCATGAAACTACTAAAGGTAAGATGTTTCATATAGCTATTTCCTAGACCTACGACTATGGCATTTGTAAAAAAAAAAAAAAAAAAATTAATAAATAAAATAAATTTTAAAATTTGCACCTAATGTGCAATGGTTTTTCCAATTACTATAAATGCGATTTCCTCCTGCAAAAGTGGTTTCAAACTCAGTTTTAGTATCTTTTCTTAGACACATCAAATATTAACATCAGTTGTAGGGCTCATTCTTATCTATTTCATGGAAGCAGACTACTGAGGACCTTCATGGCATAAGTTATTTCCAGTTGGCTCATTTCCAGTTCCTTTTGTCCTTGGAAGTAATATTACTAAAACTGAATTTATTCAAAAATATTTTACACTTCATAGCTTTCAGCAGTTCTGGCTAAACTGAACAGAAGCTCATATCTAATTCAGAAAATGAGAATACAGACATTAAAATAATTTTAGTGATTATAGTTTTATTAAGAGGAGTAACTTTTTTCATTTCAGTAAATGTCATCAAATCTGTGTGGCTTTAGCAGCAAGTCACATAATTTCTCTGGGTTTCAAATGCAAACCGTAAATGGGAATATCTCCTTCACTTTTCTACAAGTGGAGCATGTAATAAGATGGTATGCAGAGTGTTATAATAATAATTCTCATTGGGAACTGGCATTCTCTCTTTCACAAATCTTAGTCCCTTCGTCAGGGTGCACAAAGTTGCATTTCAACTCAAAAGTGGACTCGTATGGCCACACGTCCCTGATGGCTCCCGTGGACATTTCACTGCTCTGTGGTCATCCTGCCTGATGTAAACAAGCATGAGCCAGTGACATGCCAAAGGCAGGAACTAAAGCTTATGTTGCTGCTGCTGCTAAGTCACTTCAGTCGTGTCCGACTCTGTGCCACCCCATAGACGGCAGCCCACCAGGCTCCCCCGTCCCTGGGATTTTAGAGTAACACAAAGTCTCTGGGACAGCTCACTTGCAAGACAAGATGTCCTATCTTTCAGTCTGTGGCTCCCCTACATCCCTGACACCCCATCATTTATTGTTTCTGTATTTTTTCTTTCTTTCTTCCCCTTCCTTTCTCTTCTTTTCCTTCCCTTTCTCTTTCTTACTTTTCTTTCTCTCTCCCTTCCTTTATTTCTTTTATGTATTTATTTTTTAATTTCAAAACTTAAAGAACAGTTAACAGATATTTGTTGAAACCAGGCACTGATGTAAATGTAACACTTTTTTTCTTTTCTTTTCTTTATTCTTTATTCCCATAGTCGACTTTTCCTGCCATCAGTATCGGAAATGCTTTATCTTTACTGAACAAAATTTACTTTTCATTGTATCAGACATATAAAGTATAAAATTCAGTTCTTGTTGTACTATCTATCCTCTGTCCATGGAATTCTCCAGGCAAAAATACTGGGGTGGGTTGCCATTCCCTTCTCCAGGGGATCTTCCTGAACTGGGGATCAAACCTGTGTCTCTTGCAGGGCAGGCAGATTCTTTACCCTCTGAGCCACCAGGGAAGCCCAGGTTAAGACAGGACCAGATAATTAATAACCTCTTGCTGTTTCTGCCCTGTTATCTCATTTGATGATCCAGACAGCTCTTTCTGTTTTTTTTCCCCCAAATATACCAAATAAAGTGGGCCTGTCCCATCTTTCCCATCACCGAATGACAGGGAACTGAAAACAGCCCTCTGGTTCTATTTCTATGCTTCTGCCACTGTAGCAATGGGAGAGCAGTCGATTTACCACCGGCATCACTGTAGCCTGAGTGTAGTCTATTCCAGCAGGATATACCAGTTGCAGGATAAAGAGAGAAATCGTGTTGAAAGATGATTGGATACATGAAGGAAAGAGACAGGTCCATAGTTTCAAATACCTAAATAGCCCTGGAACTCTAGGTAACCAAGGTAGAAGAGGCTTGGTTTCCCCCACCTTTATTCCTTCACACTGTGTACATGCTCTTATTGGAACCCTGGGTAACCTAACCATTATTGATTCAATCTTTCTGTAGGAAGAAGAATTGAAGCAGGGAGTAAGTTATGTGCCCTACTGCAGGTCTTAACTAACAGTGGAGGGGCCTGCCGTCCTGCCGTTTTTCTCATTGCTTTTGCCTCTAATGTATGTTCATGCTTCAGTTTGGAAAGAGAAAAAAAAATTATACTAATTTGCTTCCTTTTCAATGTAGTGCTTGAATTGAGACACATAAAATTTAGCATTTTTTATAACTATAACTACCATCAACATCAAAAGAAGAGCTATTACATCTTTTAGAACAGGGGACACATTTAATTTGTTGGAAACTCTTTAGATCTCCAGGGTCTAAGTTTCAAACCAGTCTCATGCTTTTTCTGGGTCGTTGATCAGACCCTTCTCTTAAGAGAAAGACACTCACCACAATTACTAATGGTCCGTTAGGTGGAACCCACTGAGGTTCCACCTCAGTTAGCACTCAGAAGCTAACCCGACATCCTCTCATCCTGTGAATGTTCAGTTCAGTTTCCATTTTACTGAAAAGGTGTAAAAATCAGCCAATTACATCTCCTCTCATTCCTAATTACTAAGCCCTGTTCCCCACTGCTCACCATTAAGCGCTCCATCTAATAAGAGAAAGACTGAACTCCAACTGTTCACTTCTCAGACTAGAATATACCTACCATTGGTTGACGATCATCTCCAAAGAATAGGTAACTTTCAGCCTTTCTCTTATCACCAAGCACCTTTCTGCTCTGGGAGTTCACAAGGGGTTACATACATCTTCTCTGGAAATATGAACCCTGTGGCTCTCTAACTGTAGCTGAACTGAAGCCCTCTGTCTGACCACGTGGCCTGGTGCAGAAGCCAGCAGAGGGAGCAACGTGCTCAAAATACAATAGGAATAAAACAAAAGCGAAATAAAAGCAGCTTTCATTTCCAGTGCATGTACCGAGCTGTGTATGACAATATATCCCACCTGCCGGTCTTATCAAAAAGTTTGACATTATTTCCATGGATCCATGACAACCACAGCCTGTCTGATTTCAACGTACCCTTTCATTCTTCTGTATTCTCTTTCCTATTACTCATTGTGCGTGTTTGTGTGTAACAAAGAATGTTTGCAAAATGCTGGACACATTTTTACCCTTCATTTCCATGGTCTGTAAAAAAAAAAAAAAAAAAGGAAAATGTAAAACGAATCTGTAATGTCAGACAATAAAGACAATGTATTACATGATTTGTATTTTGTGAACAAAGTTACTTCACTAAACTGAAGTCAAATTTTAATGAGACAGTCCCCCTGGGTAAAGGACACACATTTGCTGCCTGTATAATTGCCCATATTCATACCTGGGGTGTTGCTATTGTACATACAAAACACTTAGATCATGGTAAAGAAAAATGCCATCTCATGGTCCTTTCCTGCAAACAGCCTCTTTTCTTTCCTGTCTCTTACTCAGCATGTGCATAGAAAATAGCAAGAAAGCTCAGCTATAACCTTACTCCTCCTAGTGGAGGCAGAGGGTAACCACCCTGCAGTCAGTCAGCCTGGCTTTAGCCATTGTCCTTTGGGGACCCTCTCTCTTCCATTTCCAAGGCAACGCATTCTTGAAAGGCTCAGTGGACCAGGACGTTCATAAACAGATGGATGCATAGAGCCAAACCATGGCAGCGTCCATTACTGCATTACTGCCTGCTTCCCCTCCAGCTCCTCCCCCGCTGAGCCCTCAACAGCTGCAGCATCACTGAATGTCAGCCAGCAGTGGTTATCGCTGCCTCGGTTGTTAAGGACCACTATTGGCAACACCCAGAGATGTCAGCAATGCATTGTCTGGGTCGGGGGAGTCTTTGCAGTCTTACTCATGTCTTTGCTTATAGTCAAGCCTCTTTTCCAAAAGGACCCAAGGCAGCTTGCAACTAACTAAAGACAAAAACAATGACTTCATAAAATAGAAATAGAAAAATCACACACTAAAGAAAATGCAAATATGCTTATCTTAAGGGACAGGGGTGTTACTCTGAGCTTTCTAGGAATGAGGCAAAAAAGGGAAAACATAATTGGTAGTTTTATCAGAACAGAAATGTCAGTCCTCAAGGGGCCAAAATTTCTGTTGGCATAAAATATAAAAAGGAAATTTCACTCAGAGCTTTACCGGAGGAGGAGTGAACAATAAAGCAGACACATGCAGTAGTAGATTTCATGTGGCTGATTCTTGTACTGACCTTCAGCCAGAATTAAAGACAGAACCCCATATGTCCCAATCCTGCAGAGGCAGTTCTACAAGGAAATAAACAAATGCCATCTGAATTTATAGACTTCTCATAGTATAACATGATCTAAGGAGAGAATTTAGAAGTTTTAGTCTGGCGTCTGCTTCTAAATTCTGTTTTTATTTATGAGCCTCTCCCCTCTGGGGACAGTCTCTTTGTAAAATCAGATTTAAGACACCACACACAACAAATTGTGCTTGATTTAATAACCTCTACTTGCTTTATCATAAGTCTGTGTGGTTCAATGTATTTTATTATACTGGTATATATAATTCCTACTTATCCTGTTTCTTGTTCAAGATAATGCATGAATTTATTCCCCTTGAGGAGAGAACATGAATTTTTTTAAAAAAGAAATAGTGCCTGTAATATAATATGATGATGATTATGGTCTCATAAGCAATAAATTTTTTACAAACTTGAGTCGAAACTATCCTACCCTCTTTCTTCTTTGTGTATTTTTAAGATTTATTGAAGCAACCATAAAAAGAACACTCATAAAAAGTTTAATAATGAAGGCGGCTGGGATATAATAGCAGTGACGATATGTTCCCGAGTTTCTAGTATCTTTCCAGTGCCGAATACCATGACCTGGTCTAAAATCAAGTATCCTGACTTTGAGTTCAGAAAGTAGGATCTCAATAATAATTTTCTTAGAAAGATTACTGGAGTTAGCCCTGAGTTATGGTGGTCCAAGTTCCTTACTCACAGCTCTAAGATCTTGAGTAAGTCAATGAACTTCCTAGCAATTTATCTCAAACATACTGATAATACATGCCTCTCAGGGCTGTTGTAAAGATTCAAAAAGATAATGGATGTAAAAGCACTTTGTAAAATGCTCTGCGCATATAAGATATAAGGATAAATGTATGTAGGTATGTGTACACATATACATCAGAATATATAAGCTTTTCTAATTTGACCCACATTTTACACACACACACACACATACACACACACATATACTCTTTCTCACATTAGCTAAGTGTGTCAGTCAAGGGAAAAACATCACACATCATTCCCAGTTCCATCTCCTGCTCTATTCTATTCTCTGTTTGCAACTGAATGGCCCAATTCACCGGATGGTCACTTGGGTTCCTGCCTCTTCCAAACATTGTGAAATATGCACGGGTCAGAAATCATAGATTTTACCAGTTTCGGTTCACCTTCCATCATCTCCCCTGCTCGTCCTCTCTGGTGGGTAGCCTATGGAGTAGTGAAGTGATCAAGAATGAATAGGGGTGGGGATGACCCACATCAGAAATAATCGACTGTAATATTAGGAGTGAAATCTGTGTTCAAAGCCATACCTCCCCAGCCTCTCTCTTTCTCTCTCTATTCTCCTCTTCTCTCTGTCTCTCTCCTCTTTCTGTTTCTCTCTCTCTCTCTCACTTCTTTTAAATTAGGGATTGTTAACTAAATTCTCGAAAAGTAAAAATTGCTTCTCTGCTTAAAAAACCTTACAAAATGATCCTCTAGTTCAGGATAAAGGCTAAGCCCCTTTAATGACACTGGAGACCCCCACACCTGGCTCCAGCTCTTTCCAGCTTCATCTGTTCCACTCCTCACAGCAAGCCTGGTGTATCAATCCCACTGGCTTCCCCAGTACGTCTGCAGTACCCCTCAGACTCCCCAAGAGTTTCCCTGGTACTCCAAGCCCTGGAATGTTCTCCTGTCTCCCACAGTGCTTCCTCTTTTCTGCCTGGAAATCTCTGCTGTAAGACGCAAGGCACATGGTGCCTCCTGTCTGACCAATCAGAATTAGGCACCTCATCTGCATCCCCCCATGAAGCCCTGTGATGATAATCAGGGTGGTTTGGAAGAAAGGATGAGAAGAGGGTTGGATGTCACTAAGCAGGCGGCCACGTAAAATCAGGCAGGCCTGACTGCGCTGCATTCTCCACCAAACCCGAGAGGCTGACTTTCGGGGAGTGGGTGACCTGGGTGGGGGAGAGTCCATAGTACCACCTCCCCTTGCCTCTTGACCATCTGCTCGGCCATTCCTCCAGACGGTACTGGTTCCACAAAGTGACACTGGGCACTTCCCCTGAAGCCTCCTTCCTTTCTGGGACAGAGTGGAAACCCAAATCCTTCCTGGAAAAAAATCAGAAAATTTATGGATCTTGTCAGACTTTTTAAAAATTGATACAACAGCAGGTTGAGTGGATTCTCAGAGAATGGAGGGTAGAAATGAATTTTTCATTTATTCTCTGGGAAGAGAGCTATTTTAAATTTGCCAAGTATGATGAATGGTTTCCTTCTTCCATAAATCAACTCTCTCCTCAGGAATTTGAAATCTATATATTGATCCGCATGGACCATTGTCCCTTAAGTCTTTGCCCCATTAATCACTGAGTAATTTCCAAGAGAGGATGTTCACAGAGATTATTCACTCTAACTCTTCTAAAGTTGTTACCCAACAGCCATGCCTCATGGCCAGGCCAGAGGGTATACCTGTGAAAATGAAACTGTGCCATATTCACTCTTCTATCCCAAAGCTAAGAGGTAACTGCCTTCCCTAGCGGTCCAGCAAGAACCGCAGTCAGGAAGGCCCGAGATGGTGTTCCCAGGAGTAAGTCTGAAAGTGAACGTGTTAGTCACTCTTCGTAATAGCATGGACTGTAGCCTGCCAGGCTCCATCCATGGAACTCTCCAGGCAAGAATACTGGAGTGGGTTGCCATTCCCTTCTTCAGGGGATCTTCCTGACCCAAGGATCAAATCCAGGTCTCCCGCATTGCAGGCAGATGCTTTACCATCTGAGCCACCAGCCAAGCCCCTGGTGTCTACTATGCATCAAACTGGCCGGTGTGCTGACAGAGGGAGGTGGGCCCTGATAACCCAGGGAGTCAGGATTCTACCCCGAGGTCTGGGTAAAGGCTGGTCAAGACTGGGGAAAAGAGGCAGCTGAATCTTTTCTTCAGCACCGAACCATCCACCTAATGTCTTCACACAATCAGACTGCTTGTAATTGCACCAATTAGAGATTCATTTAGGAGATAGTAGCCGTTAGTCATTCACACATAGGTGTAATTTAGACTCAGTCAATTGTTTTTCCCTTAACGCATAACCACAGTCTGTTATTTTTCTCTTAACACAAGACTACTCATGGGAGTTTTGGAGACAGGAAACAGGCAGAAAAGGGTAGGGAAAGCTGGCTTCGGAGACATGGTGTTAAGCAGGGAGAGTGGAGGCCAGTGTGGTACCCAAAGGTGTCATGGTGCCCTGTGGTACCCCGAGGCAGCAGCCCCGGGAGCATCATATGGTAGAGAACCCAGGGGCATAGGTGTGAGCAGGGCTGGCATGCACTGCAGCCCCAGTAACATCAGATGCTGAAACACAGGCCCACAGCCCCATATCCAAAATCACTGGGTCCAGAGATGCTCCAGAACTCAGAATCTGGTTTTAGAAACTCAGTACAGTGCAGACACCACATAAGTAGCCTCACAGCAGTTAGGAAACAACACATGTATCCCATTGGACTTCTCATTTGCAGATGAGAGACTGGGGGGCCTGTGTTTCTGAACTGATTGATAAACAGCCCGAAGGCTCTTCTGCCACTCTGGCTCTCACACTGCTCTCCATGAGCCGGTAACTAGAAGGTACTACTGCATGGCCCAGCAAAAAGCCCTAGACCACTGCTCTGACACACTCCCCAGTGCATCCTTGTCCTACGTCTTCTGAGCCTTTAGGTAGCTCACCCTTCCAACATTAGTGACAGTATGTTTTGAAACAGCGATGGAAGCATGCGAAGGTTGGTCCCAGGGCCCACAATCCTGAGAAGTAGCTGTGGTGATGTAGGAAAACCCTGGCCTTGTGGCCTAAAGGCCGGGGGTCCATTCAACCTCCGTCCATCACTAGCTCAGAGACCTTGGGTAATTATGACCTCTGAGCCTCAGCTTGCTAACCTGAAAAATGGGAGTACTCACACCTCAAGTGGTTGTTGAGAGGATTAAGTGAAATAGATGGGATTAAGGTGCTTTCTAGACTATCAATTGCTATTGAGACATAGGCTACTAAAGCAAACTAAGGCATGCCGATGTGCTCCAGAGACTATAAATTGCATACAAGAGTGGAGTTTTATTATTATTGTGAACCTCCTATCACAGAAGAGGATGTGGCTTCCAGGGTAGAGAAGGTAACCCACCCTGTGTAGCCGAGAGAAGGCTTCTTCCTTCAACCCCCCTGTCCGGCTTCTCATGGCCAGTCCCTCCTGCCAGCTGCATCTGGGTCCTTGGTAAAGAGAACAGATGAGAAGTGGCATGGAGCCCTGCCAAGGGCCCTGTCTTGGGAAGGATGCACAGGAGGATTGCCAGGGAGAGGTGCCTGACCTTAGGGGAACTGACCAACACTTGTCTCCTTTAGGGACCCTCCACCAGCCATAGGCCATCCAGGCCATCCACAGCCCAGGGCTGGCAGAGCACCTGGGCTCAGGCCCCAGCCCAGACACTCTAGCCCCATCTCCTGAACAATTGTTTTCACCTCTCTGAGCATTGCAGTCCATGACAGCACATTTAACATAATGGGACCTAATGGGTCATGGAGAGACACCATTGGGAATGTATGTGAAAACCTTTTGTACATGGCAAAGCATGACTCAAAAGTGAAGTCACCACCTATTGGTGTGAGATGCAGGGAGGTATCCAGGTAATTCGTCAGCAGAGGAGTCACCGTAATGACCTTGAGCTGCCCAAGTTCGCTAGGGGAAACCAGGTCCATCCCGGAGAAGGCTGGGGCAAGGGGCTGCAAAGCATCACCAGCACGCAAACTTCACTTCTCTGGGCCTCACAGGCCACTCCAAGGTACTGTTGTGAGTGAAAGAGTGGAATCCTCAGCGCCTCAAGCATCACATGAGTTATTTTCTGTTTTGCTTCATTTTTAATTCTGGATTTTTCTCAATTTATAGATTTGACTTTTATGTGTGATGCTGGAGCCCTGGAAAGCTAACAGCATGGCATTTTACAGGATTGATGTTGTGTGTTTTAACTGCAAGCAGCTGAACCCACAGCAAAGACCTAAATGGAGTATTTCAGAGCGCTGCTCTGGTGGTGCATGTCTGGGGTTTGAATGGGGTGATGATGAATCTCTGGAGCTTGCTGTGAAACAGTCCTCACTCTCCCTGGCCAGCCCCAGTGGGCTAGGGCACAATTTATGTGACCATCTAATCGGTTATATATGCACTTCTTACATTTTCATGTTTGCACTGACTTGACTGCCTTTGTAAACTAATTATTAAAACAGAAAATGATTCCAGGAGACCTCACTGTAGAGCCGAACCTATGAAAATCAAGGTGTGACAAGTCTCAGAATGATTTCCTGCTGAGGGTTGGAGGGAGGAGATGAATGCCTTTTAAGTTGTTTTCTCCTTTTTCTTCACTCATTTTTAAATCCCACTGTTCTTACTGCTAGAAGGTTGCTTTTTCATAGGTGAAGGAAAAGACAATTCCTATAGGAAGCATTACCCCCAAACTGGAAACCACAATTTCTATGTTTCTCATCCTCATTGGAATCCCTGAATCAGAGCAATTCAACAGTCAACTTTTCCTGTAAAGTAGGGACTAAACAATTTACATCTCATTTGAGTCTTAATTTGAGACTTAATACACCCAATGTGGCAGGGTAGGATAGGCAGATGATGACAGGACAGACTGGTTGAAAATTTAGGAAGAGCAATATACCACATCCATCCCAAATAGCCTCCAAGTTTATATTTAAAGTGTTTCCTAATGTCTTTTTATTCTGTATAAATCTTCTTTCAAGGAGTAAATAAACTCCTTGAAATGATCACCGCTTAACGGTAGTTTCATTACATGGGCAAACATCTCATATATCACGTAGAACAGTGAATGTGGGACTAATAATCTCAGCTTCCAGTTTGTAGCCCAAACTTCAGACTATGCCCAGTACGGTCCTAAACTGCACCTGCAACTCCAGTTGAGCATTGCCATCCCCGTGGCCTGGAACTTCAACTGGCTTTGGAATTCCATTGTCACGGTTTTTAACATTTAACAGAGGCACTGGGAAGGGCATTTGGCGTCTTCTTGGGGAAAACAAATTAATGACTTGCCTTGTCTCTCCAGACCCAGGGGGCAGGCTCCCCCCGCTCCTCCCCTAGCCACACCATCAGCAGGCCCATCCCCATGCCGGTGCGGTCCGCGTCCGCCTGCTCCACCCCGACCCACGTGCCTCAGGACTCACTCACGGGGGTAGGGGGAGACGTACAGGAGGCGTTTGCACAAAGTAAGTGGCATTCCTGTTTTTATCATTATTACTTTGCTGTGTTCTGCTTTATGTGACCAAAAAAAACAAGTCGCCAAGGAGTGCGTGTTCTACAGTTATCAGAGTCAATACCAAAGATGTTCTAGACTGTTCCGCAGCCTGTGTCAGAGCCAGGCCTGCAAGACCTTTTAGCAACTCCCTACGCTGATCTGTTCATCCCTTCACCATCTTATCCTCTGGCTTCTCTTGCCCTGCCCCGTTTTCTTTAATGAGCCTTTGCTCCTTAAGGGAAAGGAAAAAAATCTTTCCAACAGTATCCCTAGGAAATTATATGAATGTAATCCACTTGAAAATCCTGCGGGATATTTCTGGCTTTCTTCTTTTTGCATGAAAGGAAACTCAAGATTTGAGAGTAAACAAACCCATCTCTTTAGCACAGAGGCAATTGAGAAGGATGCTTAGTCGCCTTCCAGATGCCTTACAGAGTTGACTCATTGCCTCTGTGTTCTGGGGCTGGGAGGTGAGGCCCCCACAGTTCACAGAGCAGGGCAGAGAGTGATGGGAGATGACAAACAGCGCTCTCTCACCCTTGCCTCTTCTAGCGATGTATGTACCGCGAGGGTGTTTCTCTTCCTGCCGAAGTTTATCTGTAAGCCACGTATTTGGAATCTTGAGCCTCTTTTTCAAACGTACTATGGACTTGGCCCTCTACTGGGCTCCTTGCCCCACTCCCAGGCCAGCACACAAATATCCTTTCAACCCTTGCTAGTGTTATTGTTTAGTTGGTCAGTCACGTCCAACTCCTTTGCGACCCCTTGGACTATAGCGCAGCAGACTCCTCTGTCCATGGGATTTCCCAGGCAAGAATACGGGAGCGGGTTGCCATTTCCTTCTCCAGGCGATCTTCCCAACCCAGGGATCAAACACAAGTTTCCTGCACTGGCAGGCGGATTCTTTATCACTGAGCCACCAGAGAAGCCCCCGTTTGAACCCTTAGTGTGATGGAAATCTCATAATAATCTTTCTCAACCACAGAGAAATGTGACCTAAGTTCCAAGTCAGGGTACTTGGCATACATCTTCTGCCCATGTCTTGGCAGCAGGAGCAAGAATCCTCACCCCCTTTCCACCCTCTGAGGACATTCGGTGCACAGAGTTTCCATTCCCAAGAGGTACCTGAAATAGTCGGGCGAGTTTGGGGAGCTCTGCCGGGACCTGGAGGCTGAGATGCTGGAGATCAGAATCTGATGCGCTTCAGCCCAGGTAGTGGCTACAGCAGTAGCAGCTGCTGAGAAGGCACAGCTCTGGTGGCGAAACCAAACTTTTCATCTAGAAGGGCAATACTTAAGTAGGGTGATCACATGTGCTGTTTTACCTGTGACCATCCCTGTTTTCGCCAGTTCACCCCGTTATTTTTTAAGATTTTTTTTTTATGTGGACCATTTTTAAAACTTTGATCGAATTTGTTACAATATTGCTTCTGATTCGTTTTGGTTTTTTTGGCTGTGAGATGTGATCCCCAACCAGGGACTGAACCCGAAGGCAAAGTTAACCACTGGACCACCAGAGAAGTCCTCATTCTTGTTACTAATAGCACCCCTTTCACTTGTAAAATTGCCCCAGTTTGAACAATAAATTGTATGAATCCCTACCAGTTGCCATGTCTTCATACATCAAAGGCCATTGCCCTAAACACAAAGGTGGTTTTTTTTTTTTTTTTTTTTTCAGGAAGTGAACCAATGCACTTCTGAAAAGAAGTCTTGGAAGTTTTCTTGCTGTAGAATTTCAATGGGCATAAAAAAAATTTTTTTTTCAGCATAAAAATTGGGGGAAAAGGAGAGTTTTGAATTTTTTTCCCGTTATCATTCTTTCCTAAGGCTCAAGAAGAAATTTAAGGAATGACTTGCTAGTAGCAGCAGATTCCATCACGAACACCATGTCCTCTCTCGTGAAAGAGTTGAATTCCGGTAAGTCCCTGGTCCCCTCTTATCTGTCTGCTCATTGCAGAAGGGCCCATAACTTCTGTTAGGGATCTGCTCATAGAACACTTAGGTGCAATCTTTTTAGCTGAAACCTCTGCATTCTTATCTTAAGATGTTTATTGCCTGAGTGAGAAATGTGAGACCATCTTGAGTTTAATAATTAAAACTTTGTAGGTAAACTTTTAAGAAAGGCCTCTGGAGATTTCAGAATTATCTTCAAACCCTATTTGTTGTTGTTCAGTGTCTAAGTCTTATCCATCTCTCCTTGACCCCATGGACTGTAGCACGCTGAGCCTCTCTGTCATCCACTATCTCCCAGAGTTTGCTCAAATTCATGTCCATTGAATTGGTGATGCTGTCTAACCATCTCATCCTCTGCCATCCCCTTCTCTTTTTGCCTTCCATCTTTCCCAACATCAGGGTCTATTCTTAACTTTATTTATTACTCCAAAAATAGCTAATAACTCAGAATTGTATAAAGAAGAAAATAACATTTACTGTAAGCTAAACTACTCTGGTTTAACTATTCATTTAATGTTTCATATTTAGGTTGATTCCAGTTATTTACAATTAAAAACAGCTTTGCTGTTTAAAAGAGATCTTCTCATTGTCAAGTAGATAAAGGTTTTTTAAAGATCTATGTGACATTTTGTTGGGGTATTAGATTTTGTAGTACTGTTTATATTTTGCTGATGAAAAAGACTATAAATATATGCTTAATGCAGAAAGTTTGAAAATGCAGGAAAGAATAAAGAAAAATATTAAAATTGACTTATAAACCCAGAATCCCATGGGTATGCCTGTGGCTGATTCATGTTGATGTATGGCAGAAACCATCATTATATTGTAATTATCCTCCAATTAAAAATAAAATTTTTTTAAAATCCAGAATTCCAAGGTAGCCACTGTTAAATATATCATGACCCAATTTGACATGATGCTGAAGTTAGTTTATAAGGTCAAATGTCTTGTTTACTAACTTAGACTCTGTTAATTTGGAATGCATGGCTATTTGAATGCAGCTAAACTGAAATTTGGGCTTCCTAAGTGGCTCAGTGGTAAAGAATCTGGCCACCAATGCAGGAGACAAGGATTTGATCTCTGGGAGAAGAAGATGCCCTGGAGAGGGAAATGGCAACCTACTCCAGTAGTCTTGCCTGGGAAATCCCATGGACAGAGGAGCCTGGTGGGCTGTAGTCCATAGGGTCACAAAAGAGCTGGACATGACTTAGCCACTAAATAACAACAAACTGATATTCACCTTTGCAATATCACCAAAGAAAGATCTTCCCAGAAAATATATAGCATAAAATTGCAGTACTCTTTATCCTAATAATACTACAGTTTTTAAAAATTTAACAGTGTTAATACACAAATAAATATCTTGCTAGTTAGGAATACATTTCATCTATTCATGAAATCCCTACTAGCAATATGACTTTTTCAGGACTGTGGTCATGTAATTGAGATCACAAAAACTGTAAAAATAAAACTTCAACATTAAAAAAAATCTAGATTTAAATTTCTGAAAGTCTCTATAATTAGAGTTAAAATAATGAAATGGTAATCTTAACCTAAAATAATAGCAATTGAAATTGTTGCTATTATTTTAGGTTAAGATTACCAGATAGAGTAAAAATGATAGTAGTTAATATATATATCATGGTTAGTGGCATATACCCACTGCCCTAGCAAATGATGAATAAAATGAATACATTCTCATTGTGGATGTTTCAAAGTACTATTAGTTTATACTCTTACATTACTTTGAAATATTAAGTGACTGTAGTATTTTAGGTTTGTTTATCTTACGTTAAAGTAGATTTTCTCTAATAGCTCATGGAAACCCCACACAAGCCTTTTGGCCAACCCAATAATATTAAGCAAAAGTAGCAACAGTTTTAATGAAGAGGGGGAAAAACAAAATGCTTGGAGAATTGTCAGTTATTAAGACAAAAATTCCTTATAACATTATTGAGACTTAAAAAACACAGTGTGTGTGTGTGTGTGTGTGTGTGTGTGTGTGTGTGTGTGTGTGTTGCTCAGTCATGTCCAACTCCTTGCAACCCCATGGACTGTAGCCCACCAGACTCCTGTGTCCATGGAATTCTCCAAGCAAGAATACTGGAGTGTGTTGCCATTCCCTTCTTCAGGGGATCTTCCTGACCCAGGGATCAAACCCAGATCTCCCACATTTCAGGCAGATTCTTTACCATTTAAGACACCAGGGAAGCCCAAAAAAGACAATACTGTATTCTAAATGATCTTATGGTTCAGTTCAGTTCTGTCGATTAGTCGTAACTCTTTGCGACCCCATGGACTGCAGTACACCAGGCCTCCTTGTCCATCACCAACTCCCAGAGTTTACTCAAACTCATGTCTATTGAGTTGGTGATGCCATCCAACCATCTCATCCTCTGTCGTCCCCTTCTCCTCCCGCCTTCAATCTTTCCCAGCATCAGGGTCTTTTCAAATGAGTCAGTTCTTCGCATCAGGTGGCCAAAATAGTGGAGTTTCAGCTTCAACATCAGTCCTTCCAATGAATATTCAGGACTGATTTCCTTTAGGATGGACTGGTTGGATCTCCTTGCAGTACAAGGGACTTTCAAGAGTCTTCCTGATTTTATGGTAATTCATGTCAACATCAAGTCTCATTTTGAAAAAAAAGGAACACTTACTCGACTTGTGTACAGTAGCTGGTCAGTGTTTTACACAGCACAGGTTAGTTTTTGTTAAGCCTAGCCCTTTATTGGCTGATCATAAAAAAACCTAAGATATTCTTTACTTTCTTCAATTGTACCTAATAGAGGTGGGGAGTGAAACTGATAGTAACGTGGATTCTGAATTTGCACGGACTCAGTTTGAAGATCTGGTCCCATCACCAACCTCTGAAAAAGCTTTTCTAGCACAAATCCACGCCCGAAAACCTGGGTACCTTCACGGTGGAGCTACCCCGAGCACCATGCGTGGGGACATGTGAGTATCTTCTGCCTGGGGGGTGTTTTTTCAGCAACAGAACACTCTGCAAGGAACATAGGAAAATAAAAACAAGGTTGCTTAGTTTTTCATTTTGGAAAGGAATGACGCAGTTTCCTTTTCTACCAGAAAAGGTAGAAGGGTGTGTGTGTGCTAAGTCACTTCAGTCATGTCCGAATCTGTGCAACCCTATGGCCTGCAGCCCACCAGGTTCCTCTGTCCATGGAATTCTCCAGGTAAGAATACTGGAGTGGGTTGCCATGCCCTCTTCCAGGAGATCTTCCTGACCTAGGGATCGAACCCACGTCTCTTGTGTCTCCTGCGTTGGCAGACAGGTTCTTTACCACTGGCGCCCCCTGGGAAGCCCAGGTAGAAGGGTGCTTCGTTTCAATTTCTCATTGTGACTTTTCCTCGTAACAATTTCCAGAGTATCGGTAACAAGAACCAACCAGTACCTATTGAGATCCTGGCCCGCCCAAGGCACTCAACCAGTTAGATACAAAATAGTGTCAAAAATCACTCCCAGTGTCCCAGAACTCATAGACTGGTTCAAAAGATAAATCATCTCGTCTTCCGAATTTACTAGATTCACTCTTAAGGGACCCGGTGATACTAGAGAGGCCTCTGTTCAAAGTGAGTTTAAACATCATCTATGCACTTGTGATTTGAATAACTAAATGTATAAAAATCTCATTATAAAGAAGTCCAATTTGCTTGACTTGTTGAATATGTATAAATCTGACCTTCAAAAGACATTTTGCAAAGATTTTCACCCAATTAGGTTTCTGTAGTTTGACAGGAGCCAGTAGAATCAGTGACATTCCCTACTAGACTGTGACCTTGGATCCGCTCAAAGTAGTCAGGCAGAAAAAGTTAAAGCTGAGAAACAAAGGCTAAGCAAGGACAGACCTGCAGAGCCCAGCTTGGGAGGGAAAAGAATAAAATGAAGAAAGTCAAAGAAGTGGAGTTCTGAGAAATATGGACAAGGGCTCACTCAGAAGCTGGAAAAGGGAGTTGATGAGCAGTTTAAAAAAAAGCTGCAGAAGGGTGGTGGTGCTTAACATGAGAAGAACTGCAGACTAGTCTACAAAAATAAACTGTCTGTTTTAAAGACCCAAAGAAGAAACTAACCAGAGGCCTTTCTGGTGTTTTGACTCTCCATCCAAGGAGTAAGTAAAAAGACCAGTAATAATGGAAAATTATAAATAGACATGGTTTGAAAGCCAGCTGTGAAAAGGCAGAGAGCATAATATCAAAACAAAACAGTTATGATTTTATGTGGCAGGAGGCTGCTGCTTTTAATTGTAGTTCGCTTTCTTGTCCTTCCCTCTATAATTTAGAATTATTTGATTTGTTTGTTATTCAGACTGGTGAACTGTGATCAGTTCAGTCTGGTAAATAATGTATCTATGTGATTTTTTTTTTATAATTGAGCATTTACATGGTGGTGACCTAAAACTTCCTTGATCCTGTCGCAAGATCCAAGACTGTAGCTAAAGCCACCCGATCTGCTGTTCCTGGCAGGCTGGTGGCAGGACTGACTACCAACAGGGCTGTGGGGGTTGGGAAGGGAAAGTTTATAGAGGCCTTGCAGACCTATTTAGGCTGGCCTCAAACCTCTAAAAATAACAAGAACATGTCGTACAGATATAAATAAACATGAACATTGGCATTTATGTTCCAACCCAGAAACTTCTACTTGACCACTCTTTTTCATTTTAGGGGATATTTTAATATCTGTACTATCTAAGCATGTACTGTGTTTTAGCCCAAGAATATTTTAGCCATATGATTTAGGTAGTGAATTTATATTCAGTCCCAGGAAGAACTTTATATATTCTTGGATGAATAGATGGAGAGTCACACATTAGTGAATGAGATCATTCTTATCCATTTGTTTCATGGTGGAACTGGACAATTTAAATGGATTTCTTAAAGTCAGAGATAGTATACATCTTTAAGATCAAGAGCTGTGGGTTAGAATATTAATCTCCCTGACATTGATTGGCTGATATTCTGAGCCTTGAGTCTACCATAAAAATACAGCACATGAGTTCATGGGCCTATATACATGCAGAACACAAAGAGAATTAAATTATAAACAAACATTCTTAGACATTATTTCACTAGAGGGCTCACTTTCCTTATAGAAAGTGTTCTTGGACTCCTTTTTTTAAGCCCCCAAATTGGGAAAACTCTATCCTCTCAAAAGATAAGCCTGCCTATTTTTAAGAATGGCAAACATTTAAAGGGCAACTCATTCCAGGAAACTCTAGGAAAACAGGTGACAACGATCACCAGACCACCATAGAAAAACTGCCTATGAGAACACCTTGATCATATATTTCTCCAAACTTCCAAAGCGTCTTTCAAGTTTTTTTCATCATGTCAAAGAAAATCCCAAATTTAAGTAAATCGAAGCAAAGAAGTGAATTAGAGACAAAATAAACGTGCACCCAGAATGGCAGGTAAATACAGGGATTCCACTCATATTTGCCTTTGAAGATTTGCTCCAAAACACCCTCTGTGGTTGACTCCCAGGGTTACAGAAGACGGGGACCCCTACGTGCGGCCAGAGGATGAGAGCTATGAAGATGACTCCGTCCGGCAGCTGGAGAACGAGCTGAAGATGGAGGAATACCTAAAACAGAAGCTACAGGATGAGGCCTATCAGGTACCGAGAGCCCACCCCACACCACCCACCGCTTCGGCCCCCGCCCCTCCGTGGCTGGATCTTTCACATTATGCCGAAACTTGGGGCCTTCTCCTTCCTTCCACCCTCCCTTTCTGGAATATTCGGACAGTACTCCTTAGCCCATGAATTCTAAGACAGGAAAGGGTTTAATGCTTCTTATAGCTGTCACTCCCCATGTATTCCTATAAATTCTGAGCTGGAAAATGAAAAGAGGCCTTCCATGGTGATGAATAGTTCATGACCCTCCAAGATCATTAGGAAAACCCTTTTTAAGAAAAGATACAGCTGACTGTCCATATCAGCAGATTCGGAATCTGTGGATACTGAGGTTCAACTGGAAGGGACTTTGAGTATCCATGGATGCTGGCATCTGCAGGATGGGGGTATCCTGGAACCAGTCCCCCATGAATACTCTGGGATTCTATGCCCTTGGGTGGGCCACAGGGCACAAGGAAATTGACTAAGCACAAGTATCCCTCTGTCCTTGAATCACTTGTCCTCAACTTCCCTCCCTGCCTGCCTCGTATCAAATGTTAAGAAGTCAAAGAGTGACAAACCTCAGCTAGACATGTTGGGGGAACTGTAGGCCCCCATTCAGCAGGGTGTGGTTGGACAGATTGTCATATATCCTGGATAGCATGATAATCCATCTGAAAATTCACCTGACATAACACATGCGATGGGGAATAATATCCTTACAGGGATGCATTTTCCCCATTAAGATTGTTCTACTGCCCCGTTGATTTACCTTGTATGTTTCCCTTCCCTGTATCTTGCTGGGGTTATGGGAGGACAGGGGTATTTGGATGGTTGAGACCTACTGCCCCTCACCAGGCCCCAGTGGGTTATTTTTATCAGGTCAGGCTTTCTGTCCAATATCCGGATAAGTTTTTTCCACCATCTTAGGAGCAGTAGCTCTCTCTTACTCTGTTATTGGATGAAAGAATAGCAGATAAAATAAGTTATCTACTACTCATACATCTGTAGATTGCTTGGAAATATTTTCCCAAGAAGAACAGAGTGAGAGGGAAGCCTACTAACCCCACCTTGACAATGTAAAACAGAAGTTTTGCCTCTTTGGAATGTTCCAAAACAGTTGTGTCTCCAAATAACTTCAGAATGTAGGCTTAGGTAAACAAAGAGTGACCAGATATGTAAAGCCGTACTTGAATCCTGCATAATCAGACTTGCCTCGAGTGCACACCAGGGAGGACATTTTTCTTTGCAACTTCTATGGCTTGTCCACAGGAGGAAATTTGCCCAGATGAAGCCCCAGGGTGTCTCTGGGAACTCTGAGGGGTAGCATTCCTACATATATCTCCTTTGGCCCTGCTGCACAGAAGGAGAGAGAGAGGTGGTTAAATAATCAATATTATGGTTCATGCTGTTAGAGGCGCCTATTAGACCTCCCTCTGGGAGCCCACATTAGTGTCTGGATTTTGGTGACAACCGTAACTGAAATTCTAATATTTTTTTTTAAGAAAAGGAGTCATTTCATATAAGATATTAGATTTTTATTTATTTCAATGATTTAGAGATTTAACCTGATACGAGCAAAATGAAAGGAAATTCTATTAACAGCCTCAGCTTCCATTGGAGTTCCTGCCATCTCTGGCAGATTTTAAGCTCTTTCTCTCTCTCTCTCCTTTCCTCACCACAACCAGCGACTTCAAAGAAAAGACAAAGGGCAAAGAGATTGTAACGGGTCCATGTGTTATAGGCCCTGGAGAAGGTTGAAGTGGTTTTTCCTTGACTGCTCTATAAGCTGTTGGATGGGTCAGAACGTTACTTTCGATCCCTGGCTTCTCTCTGTCTGTCTGTCTATCTATCTTTCTGCATGGCTTCCCACCAAATAATTCACCAGCTTGACTGCATCACAGACTTGACATGTCACCTTTCTCGTTTGTATCCTTTGTCACCCGCAGGTCAGCTTGCAAGGTTGATTGCAATATCCTTTTATCACTCTCCTCTCAAGTAAGTATCCACTTATTTAGGAGGAAATGTGGTCACGGTACCCTGGATTCTGATCACTTGTAACCTACATGCACAATCACTATCTCTTACGTTTTTTCTATGGTAAACTATCCTCTCCCCCTGCTGACAGCAAAGAATCATCCTGGGCCATGAAACATATCGTTCTAGTCCAGTGTGATTTGGCAGACAACCTTGGAAGTTCACTTTTTACTCTATGAATTAGGAAAACTAGCAGAGGAATTTCTATAACACAAAGATGCCCCAGAAATGTGTGGCTATAAAGCCAATTTGCTGATCTATAAGTGCATCCAAGGTTTCAACCTCTCTGGCACTTGAGAGAGAAAAATGCAAGCTTGCTCAGCACTTGCAGAAGTGAGTCAGCTCCTTAGTCCTGCTGTACTTAGGGCCCAAAAGATCGAAGTGTGCGCCTTAACCAGAGAAATCAAGAACATGAATTACTAAAGAAAACAAAAGAAGCAAAGCACAGAGGGAAGCTTCCACAGCCTTAGGCTTTTGGAACAGCTAATTCACACCCATCATGGAATTCAGCAAGATATAAATCAATTTAAAATACCTTTTCTGTGGCTTGTGATCCCCCACCTTCAGAGATTTACCTAAATACATGGGAAATTCTCAGTAGTTTTTTGTGTGTGTTTTTTTTTTTTTAAAAGAGACTAGCATTTGATTGGCAAGAACCGCTTGACTATAGTTGTCTGAAGCTTAGGATCTGGACTCTAACAGACTGATTTCAAAAATGAGTTCCATCAAATCCTAGCAGCATAATCTTTGAAAGATTGCTTAAACTTCTATGAGCCTCTGTCCCCACTGTACAACATGTATCATAATACCTACCTCATAGAAGAGCTGTACACCCTGGGATACACCAAGTTACAGCTTAACCTAGGGGCAGACACACTATCATTTCACTCTGAGCACACACATACATGTCTAACCCTCTGCTCAGTGCTTTAGAAGCAGTTCAGTCCCTGGGAGTGACAATGATTATTATGTGAGTGTATGAGAACCCCCAAGACTCAGAACTAGCTTGCTCTCTCTACTTAGGTGAATAAGGTTGGGATTCGGCTTTGTGCTACGATTTGACACACCTTCAGCTACACTGTCCCTTGAGTCTGATGGTTTCTCTGGCTCCAGCTGATGGCTATTTAGATGTCCCACATTACAATTCAAAGCTAATACACCTCTCACAGTCATGACTGCATAAGACCAAGGACTTGTAACTATTTTAGTTCTTCAGTCTATTCCCACCCATGGAATCTCATAAGTCTACAGTGCAGTTGAGAGGAAACTCAACCCTGGCTGCTAAGTTGAAAAAGGAATATATGTCTTCTAAATGATGTATCAATTAGTAATGAATATATTCTAGCTGAAACATTGCTGACCTCCTGTCTCAGTCCTCAGGTTAAGATGAAGCAAGTAAAAATCAAGGTGTAATTGTTATTATGAAATATATTTTTTGAGCTGTGAGGCCCTTTTGGTATAAAAGGAAAGATCTTATTGAATACATTTTAGTCTGTCTCCCTTGGACTTGAGACTACTACACCACAAGTTCTCCTGATTCATCATGACTATAGTGGAAAAAGTTCCCAAGAGCAATTTCTGAAAATATTCACTCCAGTTACTTTCCTAGAGGAGCAAGATGTTTCCTTTCATAGCATTTTCTTTCTCTGAACTCTAGCAATTTGATCATTTTTGTTATGCACATTATTTAAACATCAGCAGGTAGTTCTTATAAAAATATACTTCTTTAAAAAGCCTAATAAAATGCCTTTGACATTTTTTATTTAGTTGCTAACTCATGTCCAAATCTTCTGCCACCCATGGACTGTAGCCTGCCAGGCTCCTCTGTCCATGAGCTTTCTCAGTGGAGTTGCCATTTCCTTCTCCAGGGGCTCTTCCAAACCCTGGGATCAAATCCATGTCTCCTGAGTTAGCAGGTAGATTCTTTACTACTGAGCCACAGCCCCAGCCCTGGATATAAACCAAGATAAAAAGCAATATTTGGTTCTTGTCCATAAATGCCAAAGATTTTAGTCTTCTGTTTCAAATTTTATTTCCAATAAAACAGTTGTGACCTCTGCTACTTACCGCATCCTTACCTACCTAGCTGGCCTTCCACAGGATTCTAAATATAAACCAGTCTGTCACCAAATCACCAAGTCAGACAAAATTAATTTAAGATCTGGAACACTGCAGGAACTAGTAGCTTTTCATCCTTGCAGCTAGTTCTACCCTACTGTAATTTTCTTGATGAAACCAAGAAAGATAGCTGAAATTGTTGAACAGCTATCTGCTGAAATCTATTCACTTGAACTTTCTGGCTATACTGCAAGACGAGAAATTATCCAAAAATATATACATCTCTTCTGCAAGGGTCCTAAAGTCGATTTCATCAGCTCAAAGTCAATTAGGCATCCACGAAGCAGAGCCCTACATGCTGCTGCTGCTGCTGCTGCTAAGTCACTTCAGTCGTGTCCGACTCTGTGCGACCCCATAGACGGCAGCCCACCAGGCTCCACCATCCCTGGGATTCTCCAGGCAAGAACACCGGAGTGGGTTGCCATTTCCTCCTCCAATGTATGAAAGTGAAAAGTGAAAGTGAAGTCGCTCAGTCATGTCCGACTCATAGCAACCCCATGGACTGCAGCCTACCAGGCTCCTCCATCCATGGGATTCTCCAGGCAAGAGTACTGGAGTGGGGTGCCATTGCCTTCTCCGGAGCCCTACATGACTAAGGGGCAAAAGGTGAAACACCAGAGACATGGAAGACCCAACTTCTGCTCAAGAAAATCCTTAGGCCTCTTTGAAGATAAATATGCACTTACCAACACTTAAAAAAAGTTAATCCAGAGAAACCTGTTTTATTAATTTCAGCTAGCCACATGGGAAGAAACGATACACATAACGCTTAGCACCCGAATCAGAGTCCACCGTGGTTCCATTCTGGCCCACTCAAATCTTAGGATGATCCCTTTTCCATCCCTCTGGCCACATGGTACTCCACTCACCTTGGCCAGCCACATTCTAACTTCAGAAATTGGGAGGATGGAAGATCAAAGGTGGATTTTTTTTTTTTTTTAATTAGCTTGGCAAAAAAAAAAATTAGCAAGGCATTCTGATGGTGAGTCAGTGCTTTCATCTCCTTGTCCAAAGGACAACATAGATATTTCTACTTATGTTGCTTGAACCTTCTAGATGCCTTAGGTGCCCACTAGGCAGGAGTCTCAGCATGGAGGATTCTTGTCCTCTCTTCCACCAGAAGGTGCAGTAGCCCAGTGTCCCAAGACGGTCATTCCTGATTGTAAGAGGAAGAAAGGAGTGTGTGTGTGTGTGTGTGTGTGTGTGTGTGTGTTTCGGGGTGGGGGAAAGGGAGGATTCTAAGCTTCATAACTCTAATTTAGAGAACAGTTTCTTTCTTTAAAAAAGAAATTACACATTGCTTATTCCCAGGCAAGCTATAGTCAGACAGATGCAAGTAACAGGAGAGCTGGTGATGAAGGACAGAGCTGCACCCCCAGAGGAGAAGACGGCAGCCTGGCAGCAGCCTCAGCTCATGGAAGAGAGGACCCACCACATGCAGCCGCTCCCGACAGACCCCCGCCCCCTAAAGACTGTGTTCTGCCGACTATAGTGCAGCTAACTTTTTGTTCTAAGTTTTGTAGTTCATAGACGTGTGTTTTGAGAAGGAAAAAAACAAAAATAAGACTTCTGTTCAAAGCTAACTTATCAGCTACATCTTCTGTAACATGGCTCATCCCTCGAAATGAAAACACAGGCTGAAATCCCGTGCTGCTGTTACTGGCAATGGCAGTATTAATAAGCATCTTACCTTTGCACATGATATTGAACCTGGTCAGTTTACAACGACATTACTAACACTGTTTATAGCTAGGAGTTTCATTTCTGAATTCTCTGAGATTTTAGCAAAACAGTTGATTATATACACTGTACATTTTTTTTTCCCACAGCAACTGGAAAAAAAACAACCACTTGCAGTTATTCACTGAGCCCGAAGGATTTGGTTCCTGAGGGTACAGACTCAGAGCCCCAAAGCCAAGAAGGGTCCTGGGCCTGCATGGTCTGCACTTGTCTCCAAGTCTCTGAGAGCAGAGGCTTGAACCAAACCCACCAGGAGAATCCAATCTCTGTGGCTTCTTTCCAACTTGGGGTTGTTTTCTTTCAAGATACTCTTAACCAATCAGCCATAGAATTTAGTGTAAATATTTTTTTTTCCAAATAGAGATCATATTCCAAAAGAAAAGGCAACATTCAAATTATATAGAATCTAGTTTTTCAAATCAGCACAGATCTTCTTAAAAACTGTGAACTCTGTTTTGAAATACTCGTTACTAAAGCTGTTTATAAACCACAGGTGCCATAAGATCCCCCCCAGTGGACTCAAGTTATCTCTGCTCTTCCACGGCTGGTTCCTTTCGGTTTAGCTTTAGGGAGCATGTTTCTAACAGCACCGCTCATCCACCAGTTCCCCGTCAGGTCGTTTGGAGGCCTTTCAGCTTTAAATGTACAGGCTTAAAGTGCGCTTGCAAACGTTCGCTCTCCTTTTCTTTCTGAATGTGTTTTGCCTTAGCTGGCTACCTGGTGTTCTGCATGCAGCCTCCTGTGGTCACGTGAGAGGAAACAGGCTTTCCTAAGTGGAGCTGGGGTCTTGCACCCTGTGAAAAGCTGAGGTGCAAAAGAACTGTCAAGGAAGGGAGAATGAATGACCCTGTTGATGGTCCTGTCTGAGGGCCCTCTTTGGGGAGCACCAAAGACCTCCCTTTGGGATTCCGGGGAAATTAAAAAAATAATCTACTTTGTTTCAAGATTTGATGAAATAAAAATCCTGCAACACAGTAGATGCATTATCCTTAAACTGGCAGCTTCTCTGGATTCCTGTTTCTCATTTGAAAGAAAGAAGAGAACATCCTTCTATAACAGTGGTTCTTGAAATGTGGTCCCTGGACCAGCAGCACCAGCATTATCTGGGGAATTTATTAGAAATGCAGATTCTTAGGCCCTAACCCCAGCCCTACTGACTCAGAAATTCTGGGGTTGGGGCCCCGTCATCTGTGTTTGAACCTTCCAGTTGATTCTGATGCATGCAGAAGCTGAAGAACCACTGCTTTAGAAGAAAGTTGTGTAATAAAATCTCTGAAAAGGCCTTACTCAGAATAAGCAAGAAAGGTTCTGAGTCATCCTCAAAGTTTGAGCGATTCGATTTTGCTTCCAGGGTTGGCCGAAGCTTTCTCCCACCCCACAGAGTCGGTAGTTGGTGGGTGCCCCGCTGAGAAGTGACATCCCAGCTTCTTCCTTCTTCCTTTCCAGAGGGCTCTCAGATGCTCCCATCTCTGTGCTGGGTCAGACACCACCTCCTTGACTGCCCTCGGGAACAAAATCACTTGCCTTGGGGTTAGTAAAGCTCTCGGTTGGCATTAGCAAGGAGCACATTCTGCCCCTTGATGTACTTAATCATTTTTCCCTGGAGAGCCAGCCTGACAAATGCCCCTGAGAACAGGCTGACACCAAAGGGACACAACTGCACAGTTCTCCGATTTCTTTGCACAGAGGGATGTTATTGCAGGTTTTTTTGGTGTATCGTAATGTTCATCTCCTTCCCTCTGCCCATCCTCTGTGAACCCATACCTCTCCAGATGGAGCAAGTGGACACTGGTGCCTCATACTCAGTACTTAAAACCACTACATCCCAGCTACCTACACGGCTGTCGGCTCTGAATCATAGCTGGGCAGTTCTCAGTCTCAGAACCCTGACCCTGCAGGTGGCGTTCAGCCACTACCTGGACCGAGCTGACAGATGTTATCATTTTGTGTTTCTGCATCATAGTGTTTGTCTAAGGTTTGGACTGTTCTGTGGGTAACCTTCCCGCATCACAGTGTTCATTGCCAATTCCATCACACGGTTGTCGATCCCATCTTACGAAGTCGTTGCAAGGACTCTGGAAACTGCTGCCAATGACCGATTCCTGACTAACCAGCAACCTTTTCTTTCTCTTAGCTCCACGTCAGCCCTGAGACCAGACTCAAGCTCCCCTGTCCTGTAAACGAGACAAAATGGCGTGCGTTATTTTGGGTTTTTGTGTTTTTGGGCGGGTTTCTTTCCTTGGCTCTCCAAATCTACTTTTGGGGCCTGTTCTAAGTGCAAACCCAGCAGGCGTCACCTGTCCTGTCCATTAGGTACAGTTCTGTCTGGCCAGGGTTGTTTCTTTCTTGTTCCACGATGAATTGCACATCCATCTCCATTAGAGGTGATGCCCTATTAATGAGCACTGGTCTAACACAGCCAACCCTCCCCCACGGTGCCATGTGAATGGAGGGAGGGAGGAGGGTGAAATCTACTGTAGGGGATTCAGGAATCAGTTGTGGTTGGTCAGGACGGAAGTCGGGGTAAATGTGGTTGGTCAGAGGGAGATGTGCTGGAGATTGTGAAAAATGGATTCTCGAGAGATCTACTATAAGACAGGGAAGGTTCATTTGTAAGTAGTAATGTGAACTGAACTACATAAGAGTGTGGCCTTTGTTGTGATATACTATGTATTTTCTTATATGCATGAGCCAGACTGTTGCATCATAATTTAGCACTGATGTCAGCTTTTATTTTGATCATCTTTGTCCACCCTTATTAGTTCTTGGCTGTTAACTGTAGGTAGACGTTGTAGGTCCAGCAGCCTTTGGTTGCTGCAGTCACCTTGGTTCGATTCCGCACAAACAACTCCATGTCCTCAGAAGAAAGGGCATTTTTACCTTTGAACCAAAAAGAGGGGAAAAAAAAATCAGAGGTATCATATCCTGAGGCTAATTAACTCTAATACATTTTTAATTATGACTACTGTAATTTGACGCCATTTGAAGTAACCAATTCAGAGACACTAAAGATTTCACAACATTCATGGGTATGTAACAAAACTACTATTGTATGGGTTTTTTGTATTGCTGTTAAGTATTGTTTCGTGTGTCTGTGTGTGTGTTGGAACCTCCTGGGGACATGTTATATTTTGAAGTGATTAAACTATTTAATTGTGTGTCTATATTTTGGAATGGAATTATTTCTTCATTAAAAAATGTTTTTAAAAACACTATATCTTGTGTATTTTGTTCTTTTGTTTCAATGAATGTTTCCTAAAACAACATGAGGTTAGTCTAAGAAAGACAAGTCAGTGTTTGGAGCGTGAAGCTTGGCTGATTGAGGATCAAGCAATTGAGGTCAAATATTTCACCTTTTCCTGCCTTTGAGGATGCAGTTTCTTAAAAAATGAGATACTATTCTGCTGCTCATGGAAAGCCTTGTTATGATTAAGAGCAAAAATCCACACTCCCTCTCCTTTTTTCTCTTCCTCCTCTTTCTTTTCTTCCCCAAATTCCAAACGCTGGGAAAAAATAACTAACATTTGTGTAAAATCCTTTACAACTTTCAAAAACCCCGTTTCATTTACATTTGATCCTCACATTACCCATTTGAGGAGTAGTCATCGCAGACCAGGCTGAGATGAGAAGTAGACTAGGCATGCCATCAAACAAGAACAGAGGGAAAAACACAAGAAATTTCCCACTTCTAGGAAGACGGTGTGCTTTTCAGAGGAGTTTCAGGAATTAGGCTTCTCCCTCTATCCAGAGCTGTGGAGACTTCACCTCACTCCCAGCAGATCTTGCATCAGACAAGACCAAGATTCATCCAAGGAGTTGTGCTCTCAATTCCTTGGTGTTGGTTTAATTTCTACTGCTGTCTTCTGGTTGCCCTAGCAACACAAATTAAACTTTCCAAATTATGTGTTCTAAGTATTGTCTGAGCAAGTAAAGAAAAACTGGGAGGCACTGGAAAGATGAAAAAGAATTTTCAGAATCAATTTTTTTTCTAAGATGTCAGATCCTGATGCAAGACTATGATGTACACCAAGAATCACCATCACCCAAAACATCCCCTAAGATTTCATTGGCATAGTCAGGAGCAGTGGGACAGGTCTAGCTGTCAAACATTGGAGAAGCTTGGGGCAAGAACTTTTTCCCTGGTTCGTAGCCAACTTGGGAACAATGATCCTCTGAAATACAAAATCCTTTATAGTCTTTTTTTAAAATGCTGCTTTGAGGGGAGGTTAGTATGAGAAAAGAGTAATATTTCCCCCTATTGCAAAGAGGTCCAAGAAGCTTCTTTGATGAAGAAGGGCTCAAATACTTTAGCAGAATAATAGGAAGAGTATAATTTTACCAAAACACCTAAACCAAGGCTAAGATACAATACTGAAAACTCCACGTAAAATGCAACTTAACTTCCTAGTTCTCAATGTTCGCTACAGATAACCATACTTGTTCAACAACAGAGACATTTTTCAAGCCATTGTGAGGGTCTCTGTACTATGAACATTAGCAGTATAAAGGACAGTCTTCAATTTTTTTTTTTTTCTCTAAAAATCCACAAAGTCAGGAGGTGGAGAAGAGGGAAAGCTTGTACACTGTTGGTGGGAATGTAAATTGGTACAGCCACTATGGGAAACGAGATGGAGTTTCCTTAAAAAACTAAAAATAGAGCTACCATATGACTCACCAGTTCCACTCCTGGGCATATTTTTTTTAATTCAAAAAGATGCATACACCCCAATGTTCACAGCAGTATTATTTATAACTGCCAAGATATGGAAGCAACCAGAGTGTCTATCAACAGATGAACTGATAAAGAAGATGTGTGAATGGATAAGCAAGTTGTGGTACATATACACAATAGAATATTACTCACTACTCAGCCATTAAAAATAACGCATTCTGACTCAGTTCTAATGAGGTGGATGAAACTGGAGCCTAGTATACAGAGTGAAGTAAGTCAAAAAGAGAAACACCAATACAGTATATTAACACATATACACAAACTTAGACAGATGGTACAAGGCAGCAAAAGAGACACAGATGCAAAGAACAGATTCTTGGACTATGTGGGAGAAGGCTAGGTGGGATGATTTGAGAGAACAGCATTGAAACATGTATATTACCATATGTAAAACAGATGACCAGTGCAAGTTCGATGCATGAAGCAGGGCACGCAAAGCTGGTGCTCTGGGGCAACCCAGAGGGGATGGGGGTGGGGAGGGAGGTGGGAGGCAGGTTTAGGATGGGGGCATGCATGTGCACCCATGGCTGATTCGTGTCAATGTATGGCAAAAGCCACCACAAGATTATAAAGTAATTATCCTCCAATTAAAGTAAATTAAATCTTTTTAAAAAGATGTGGTGTATGTATATACAATGGAATACTACTAAGCCGTAAAAAGAATGAAATTTTGCCATTTGCAGCAACATAGATGGAGGGCATTATACGAAGAGAGATAAGTCAAAGACAAATACTATACGCTATTGCTTACATGTAGAATCTAAAAAGCACAACAAATTAGTCCATATAACAAAAAAGAAGCAGCTCACATATAGAGAGAACAAACCAGTGGTTACCAGTGGGGAGGAGGGGTTGCAATATGGAGGTGGGGGAACGACAGGTACAACCTAGTGGGAGTTGAATACAAGATTGTACTATGCAACACAGGGAATATAGCCGATGCTTTGTTATAACTGCAAATGGAGTATAACCTTTAAAAAAATTTTAAGCATGCAGTTGTTTTTCATATTACTACTTAGCATAAAGCTAAGTTGCAATCTGTGATGGTGAGAAGTGTAAAACTAACAGAATTTATTCCAACAGTATAGCCTCTTCCTAGCCTGGCCTGATGAAAGGATTAAGCTAGGTATTGCGTTGGTCGAACAAATTTATTATGGAAGAACCGGAACAAACTTTTTGGCCAGTGCCACTTAATTGCTTGTCTATTCATCTTTCCCAACTCTACACTGGTGGTGAGCAAAGTCTGCACTAGTATGGAACATCATTGAACCCAATGCCGAGCCAAAAGTACAATAGGTGGGCAATAAATACAGAAGATATTTAAAAATAAGGAAGGCACACCATTCCTCAGGTTACTCTCCAAATTATCCGTAGTCACAGCCAGGATTTTTAATAGATGCATTGGAAGAGATGAAAATTGATCTGGAATAGACTCTGGTAAGCACCGGAAGTAGATTGAGGGGGTCGGGCTTGTGCTCCAAAGCCAGGTGTTTGTGACGCTCAGTTCTGAGAAGTGGAGACACTGATTTGTATTCCAACCTCCCAGTTTCAAAAAGACCTGATAACAGAGCCAGGACTCCTCTCAGAAAGTGAGTCAGCAGTTTGCCTGAGACTGACCCAGTTTTGCACTGAAAGCCTAGAGTCCTGAGAAACGCCTCAGGCCCGGTCAAATGAAGGAACCGGTCTCCCAAGAAAGCAAGTAAAAAGACCACTCATGCATCATGCTGCAACAAGCCCCCATGAATTCTGCATCGTAAAGCAAGTAAGATATTCTCCTACTGTGGGACATTTAGAGAAGAAAAAAGGCTTATCTACTATGAATGTACCTTCCTACCATGAATGTACCTTCCTAATCAAAAGTGAAGGTCATTCAGTCCTGTCCAACACTTTGGGACCCCATGGACTGTGAACTCTCCAGGCCAGAATACTGGAGTGGGTAGCCTTTCCCTTCGCCAGGGGATCTTCCCAACCCAGGAATGAACCGGGGTCTCCTACATTGCAGGCGGATTCTTTACCAGCTGAGCCACAAGGGAAGCCCAAGAACACTGGAGTGGGTAGCCTATCCCTTCTCCAGGGTATCTTCCCAACCCAGGAATGAACCGGGGTCTCCTACATTGCAGGCGGATTCTTTACCAACTGAGCTATGACGGAAGCTCCATTCTAATCAAAAGTTTCATGTTTAGGAGGAACCTTCTGATGCCCCACCAGGATAATATTAGCTTCAGAATTCACTACAGTGAGAACACCCATGGGTTTGTTCACCTTGGGGATTTCTGAAATGAAATGACCTATAGATAAGACTTGTTCAAACATCCAGATTGCTAAGCAGAGTCTGCAAAAATCAAGTTGAATTTGGGCATAACTGACCATGAACTTCTTTTTTTTTTTTTTAAGACAGTGATTGACTCTTTTTTGTTGTTGTTGTGTAGTTGCTAAGTTGTCCAGCTCTTAGCAACCCCATGGGTTTTGACCAGGCCTTTAACTTGACCTCCCATTTCTTTGAAGAGAGGATATTTTTCGGTTCATCTAAAAGCAGAATCAAATTCTTTAGACATGAGTTCAGAGAGAGGGGCCTAAGGCAGTCCTGTTTTCACCATTTCTTTGTTCTATCCCTTCTCTCCACTGAGATGTGAGTGTTGGAACAGACTCTGGAAATAAGCATATAAGGTTGGACTGTACAGAGGAAACCTACAATCTGCCTCTTAGAGGTTTTTCTATTTATTGAATCAGGTACAAGCTGTAAAAGCTTTTGTTCTCAACTTAAAAAGCACTACATCATACGTATAACTGAATCACTTTGCTGTACTCCAAAAGTTAACACAACATTGTAAGTCAACTATATTTCAATTTAAATAATAATAAATAATAAAAAGTACCACCTCAATATTTCTAGAATAGCTACGAACATGGAACAGGAATTATATATCATTATGCATGTTGCCTGCCTGCTAAGTCACTTCACTCTTTGCCACCCCATGGACTACAGCCCACCAGGCTCCTCTGTCCACGGGATTCTCCAGGCAAGAATACTGGAGTGGGCTGCCATGCCCTCCTCCAGAGGATCTTTCCAACCCAGGGATTGAACCTGAGCGTCTTATGTCTCCTTCATTGGCAAGCAGATTCTTTACCACTAGTATCACCTAGGAAGCTCTGTTTATCATTATAGAATGGTTCTAGCCTACAATTTCCGGAAGAAATTAGTTCTAACATATACTCTTTTTAACTCTTCATATATTCTAAATATATGAAGTTTTGAAATATATAATAAGCAACTTCTGATGACCCAGAAAAACTTGAGAACGCACCACAAATTACAAGAAAAAACCCACAACTTCCTGTGTGAGATGCTTCAGCAGTTACCTCAAATTCACCTCTGATTGAACTTTCATCCTCACTAGTAGTCCATTACTCATTCAGTTCAACAGCAACTGCCAATAAAGAAATTTTTGGCTGTAGACTTACATAAGTGTAAATCAGTCTTACATCAGTTTTACTTAGCTTTATGTACAAATAGTATGTATTCCTTGAATGCAAAAATAAATATTAAAAACCTTGATATTTTTGTATCAGTGGAGATAGTCTTCTGATACATATATAGATACATACCCATTCATCATAGCAACCAAAGTGAGAAAGTGTTAGTCCCTCGGTTGTCTAACTCTCTGCGACCCCATGGACTATAGCCCACCAACCTCCTCTGTCCATGGAATTCTCCAGGCAAGAATACTGAGGTGGGTGGTCATTCCTTTTTCCAGGGGCTCTTCCCCGCAAGGGATCAAACCCAGGTCTCCTGCACTCCAGGCAGATTCTTTACTGTCTGAGCCACAAGGGAAGCCCCAAAGGCCACTGTATAGCAACCAAAGGCCACTGTAATCACAGAACTTACAAGGAACCCACAGTTTTCTTTTTTTGTAAATCAACAGACCTGACCCTTTTGGAGCTTTATGTTTTAATTTCACTCTTTTTGATTGAAAGAGAGCATTTACGATATAAAGAAGAGGGCCTGATGTTTATATTTCAATGTGGGACTAGCGATTAGAAAATATTACTAAGATCTGTAAATTACCCACAGATTGACATGGGAGCTGTTACACTGGGGAAGGAGGAGAAATATATGACAAGTCCTCCCTTGACTGTAATTGGATGGGAAAGCTTGCATTAAAATACGAGAAATTCTGGGAAAGAGGGGAAAAAAATTGTTGAAATAATCATGTTTATTCTCTCTAAAAAACGTACATCCTTTGTGAATTATTTGTAACCACAACCTAAATCCTTGTATTTCCCACAAATCAGCATTTACTGAACAAATGTAAGAAGATAAATGATTACCATTCCCCCTCCAGGAACATCTGCTTCCAAAGGAATTTTGGCAGAGCTTACAAGTGATGTCAGACTGCCAGGCACAAAGATCAAAATCTGGTTCATTCTTGCCCGGGTATTCCTCCCTCCAGGAGAGCCTGGTCTAAATCCACGAAAGCCAGAGTTTGAAATGGATTACTGTATATTCTAACTGGAAAACAGACAAAAGGTTGGAAGCCGGAAGTGCTCAGAACTCGCCTTTCATTGAGTCTCTTAAATATTTATAGTCAACATCCCACAAAATATCCGTCTGTAAAGATGTTTGGGAAAAGAAAAGAAAATTCCAAAGAGAAACATTTCCAGTCATGCTCTTTACCATCAACAAGTATTTACTGAATAACTCTGAATAACTTCTTGAGGTGTGAGAAGCCACCAGTCTCTTCATCACCCAAAACACGTCTATGTTATTCACACAGCAGTTACACTTCAGACACCTCGTTGGCTAACTGAGATTTCATAGGATCCTATTGTTAGTTACTCTGTTCAGCACCTGTCACTGAGTCTTCAGAAATTTGGTGAAAAAAGGATTTTGAGTGAGCTACCTAGGCATTTGCTGCTGCTGCTGCTGCTGCTACTGCTAAGTCTTTACTTCTTGGCAAATAGAAGGGGAAAAAGGTGGAAGCAGTGACAGATTTCCTCTTCTTGGGCTCTAAAAAAATCACTGCAGATGTTGACTGCAACCTTGAAATCAGAAGAAATCTGATTAAGGAAAATCAACCCTGAATACTCGTCGGAAGGACTGATACTGAAGCTGAAACTCCAGTATTTTGGTCATCTGATGTGAACAGCCAACTCATTGGAAAAGTCCCTGACACTGGGAAAGATTGAGGGCAGAAAGAGAAGAGGGCGTCAGAGGATGAGATGGCTGGATGGCATTAATGATGCAGTGGACATGAACTTGGGCTAACTCCGGGAGATGGTGAGGGACAGGGAGGCCTGGTGTGCTGCAGTCCATGGGGTCGCAGAGAGTCAGACACAACTAGGCAACTCAACAACAACAACCTGGGCTAGGAATTCCAACAACCACTTTTGAATGAGATGAGTCATTGCCATGCACATTTTTAATTAGAACGAAAAGAGATAACATTTGGGTTTGGTTGTCACCTACAAAACAGTGGCTTAAGGAAATGTAGCTCCTTTGAAGTTAGGGTTTGATGGATAAGAGAGACTTTACCCTACGTTAATTCAAAACAGAATTAAGCAAAGGGCTTGACTGAAGTCAAGTGAAAATCAGTCTTAATAGCCAAAAGCAAAGAGAGAGGAGGGGAAGCATAGAGAGGAATGTAGCCTGTGTCTATTACTGGAACCCACAGGAAGAAGTGATGACACTCCCCAGCCTTTGTTCTTTTCCCAGGGTTGAGCTGAACAACCAGCACCTTCGTTAGAGACTTTTCTCAGGATAACATGTAGTCATTTTATTGTATTCCAACTGTTGAATCATTATCTTCTGGCTGGCTGTCCACTTTACATGATGTCGGATGATCCACTGAAAAATAATAAAGTGTCTCTGGGAATCAAGAGGCCAGGGTATCAGTCTGGGGTATTTAACCATAGACAGCTCACTTCCCATCTCATTCTGAAACAAATTCTCATTAAGAGTACATATGCCTATTTTCATATCTTTATAGATTTACTGTGTGATTAAATAGAGTAATATTATGAAATATAAATATAATCATGCAGTAATTTATAGTAATATGAATGAAAAGTATTATTTAAAAATGTAGTCTACGATAACTCAGTTGGTAAAGAATTCACCTGCAATGCAGGAGACCCCCAGTTCGATTCCTGGGTCGGCAAGATCTACTGGAGAAGGGAGAGGCTACTCACTCCAGTATTCCTGGGCTTCCCTTGTGGCTCAGCTGGTAAAGAATCCAACTGCTATGTGGGAGACCTGGGTTTGACCCCTGGGTTGGAAAGATCCCCTAGAGAAGGGAAAGGCTACCCACTCTAGTATTCTGGCCTGGAGAATTCCACGGACTGTATAGTCCATGGGGTCACAAAGAGTTGGACATGACTGACTATAAGGTATTTCTATTACACACCAGTCCTGGCAGTTTACCTGAATTTTTTTTTTTACATTCAAAGAACTTAACTGTGATCAATTCCCTTCACCTATTCCAAAAAGTCAAGAACACTGGTTCATTTCAACAGACGACAATATTTTTCAACTGATAACATAGAAAAACGGGGTCTGCTCTACCCACACCAATTAACATGTAGTGACCCTTGCCTACGGTCGAGTTACCAGCCCCACCCGGGACTCTCCCTTCCAGTTCCCATTCAATCAAGCAGTTAGGCTAAAGGTTACAGAATTGCAGCAGTTTCTTCTAACGTTCAAGATTAGGTTAGCTTGGTTTCCCGTAAACCAAGGGCCCCATGTCACTGCGAACCAAGAAGCTGAAATAAACTGCACAATGATTACACTCCCCGTCCTCCTGCGATTTGACAGGAACTGCCGAACTAGAAACCTCGAGAAGGGAAAGGCTACCACTCCAGTATTCTTTCCTGGAGAATCCCCATGGACAGAGGAGCTTGGCAGACTTCAGTCCATGGCGTCGCAAAGAGTCAGACACGACTGAGCGACTAAGCACAGCCCATCTAGAACCACAAAAAAGAAAGCGCACAGGAAAATCTGACCCAATGGTAAAGGAATGTTGTCCCCCTCCTCCAAGTAAACACAAATGTGTATCTTGTTGTGAGAGAATTGCCCAGGATGGTGAGCAGGTAAAGAGCCTGCTGACCTGTCACTCACCAGTCCCAAAGTTTCAACAGGAACTCAAATGACACAAGAGTAGAAATGATAGAGGGGTTTTCGGTTTTGGGTTTTTCAGAGTGAGGTTTTGAAAGCTGGCTCCCATTCTGTGGCTATGAGCCTTCCTTTAAACATAAACAGCGACAAGAGCTGAGAATGGCTGCCATACTTGAATGCCAAATAAACACAAAATGACAAGCACAGATTTTTGGCTTTCTACTAAAGCTTGGTTTTTCAACAACCCTTTTTGTTGCCTCTAAAGACAATGGTCTCAGTGTTTCTGAGCCAGATGCTGGGACACTGAGCAGAGCCTTCTCTGCTGCACCCCTACCCAGCTCGCTCCACAGGCGGGGCGAGTGTCCCCTTTGGGTTTGAGAGCAGGCCATCTTCCCCCTCCTGGGCCACTGCTGCAGAAGGATTTGTTTATTGAAACTAAAGAGGAGTGGTATATGAAACTTGGAATTTGCAGACCAAGCCCCAGGGTAGTTTGATGAGGGAGGTGCTCGGTGGTTTCTACTTGTTGGGGAAACAGTAGCTTAATCGTGAGCTCTTTAAGGGACTCAGCTGGAGAGAGTGGATGATTTATCCACTTCATTAATTCATTGTATCAGTAGGTTTAACTGTTTTTAAATCGGTGTTTATTATGTTGGCTGTATGTCACTTAATGGTAGCAATAGTTGACTTAAGTAGATGGACTCAGTGGGCTTTTTACTCTTTCCCATCCAGCAGTTAGAACAGCCCTGCACTTCTCTTCCATGACTGAGTAAATGTCTCAGGTATTTACACACGTATGTGTCTCAGTGCAATCATGTCAGTCACCCACATAAGAAGCTGTCAGGTCAGATATGTCACCTCCTCCCCAAGCATTGCCTATTTTGAAGCTCCACATGAAGGTTTCAAAGTTGTGTAGTAGAAGCACATAAACACTGAGGGTACTTATTTCTTACTCTTTCCTTGTAATATCACAAAGGATTCTCTTTGTTAATTTTTAACCCCAAGGGGGAGAATTGGATTCAAAATTTTACACTAATATTTTAGTCATTGTTATCGCTCTAACATAATCTCTCATTCTAATTATTTGCTTAGATAAGCTTAGCAAGTTATTAAGAGAAATGATTTCAGTATAAACACAGTGGCATTTATTATAAGATTTCTATTGCCTCCAAATTTGTAACAATAATAAAATAATAGACGTGCAGACATATAAAACAAGCTTATAGTTACTGAAGTGGAAAGTGGGGACACAGGGATAAGTTATGAGTTTGGGATTAACAGATATACACTAATATATATAAAATGAATAAACAGCAAAGACCTAATATATGGCACAGGGAACTATATTAAATACCTTTAATAACCTATAATGGAAGAGAATCTGAAAAAGAATATACACATTCTTTAGATATACATGTATATACACATCTATATGTATACAATACACCTGAAACTAACACAACATTGTAAGTCAACTATACTTCAATTAAAAATAAATAAGTCACACACATATGGACACCTTATCTTTGACAAAGGTGGCAAGAATATACAATGAAGTAAAGACAATCTCTTTAACAAGTGGTGCTGGGAAAACTGGTCAACCACTTGTAAAAGAATGAAACTAGATCACTTTCTAACACCACACACAAAAATAAACTCAAAATGGATTAAAGATCTAAATGTAAGACCAGAAACTATAAAACTCCTAGAGGAGAACATAGGCAAAACACTCTCTGACATAAATCACATCAGGATCCCCTATGATCCACCCCCTAGAATTCTGGAAATTAAAGCAAAAATAAACAAATGGGACCTAATTAAAATTAAAAGCTTCTGCACAACAAGGGAAAATATCAGCAAGGTGAAAAGACAGCCTCCTGAATGGGAGAAAATAATAGCAAATGAAGCAACTGACAAACAACTAATCTCAAAAATATACAAGCAACTTATNGGTACCATTTCATGCCAGTCAGAATGACTGCGATCCAAAAGTCTACAAGCAATAAATGCTGGAGAGGGTGTGGAGAAAAGGGAACCCTCCTACACTGTTGGTGGGAATGCAAACTAGTACAGCCACTATGGAGAACAGTGTGGAGATTCCTTTAAAAATTGCAAATAGAACTGCCTTATGACCCAGCAATCCCACTGCTGGGCATACACACCGAGGAAACCAGAATAGAAAGAGACACGTGTACCCCAATGTCCATCACAGCACTGTTTATAATAGCCAGGACATGGAAACAACCTAGATGTCCATCAGCAGATGAATGGATAAGAAAGCTGTGGTACATATACACAATGGAGTATTACTCAGCCATTAAAAAGAATACATTTGAATCAGTTCTAAGGAGATGGATGGAACTGGAGCCAATTATACAGAGTGAAGTAAGCCAGAAAGAAAAACACCAATACGGTATACTAACACATATATATGGAATTTAGAAAGATGGTAATGATGACCCTGTATTCGAGACAGCAAAAGAGACGCAGATGTGTAGAGCAGACTTTTGGACTCTGAGGGAGAGGGAGAGGGTGGGATGAGGTGGGAGAATGACATTGAAACATGTATACTATCATGTAAGAAACGAATTGCCAGTCTATGTCCAATGCAGGATACAGGATGCTTGGGGCTGGTGCATGGGGATGACCCAGAGAGATGTTATGGGGAGGGAGGTGGGAGGGGGGTTCATGTTTGGAAACACATGTACACCCATGGTGGATTCATGTCAATGTATGGCAAAACGAATACAGTATTGTAAAGTAAAATAAAGTTAAAATAAAAATTAAAAAAAAAACATTAAAAAAATAAAAAGCAATGAAATGCGTTAATAACCAAAAAAAAAGAATAAAATAATGGACTTAATACCCACTTAATCTGGCACTTCACATTTTGTCTGTATTAACAAAGTAATATTTACAATACATGACAATTCCTCCTATTTCAATAGTTCTTTGCAGTTCACAGTATACCGTAATATACATTAGGCTTAATCATCAAAATTTTCCTTATGGGGATTACTATAATCTCCATTTTACAAATAAGAATACTGAGTCTTAGAAGAATGAAGTGATTTGCTACAGCCATGCTAATAATGTGGAAAAACTAATTCAAGCCCAAGTCACCTAATTATGTTCAAGCCAAGTCACCTTACTTTATCTGATGTTCATGGAGGTAGACACACTATGTGAATAACAGGAAAAAAGAGACAAAACAGTGTTTACAAACCACTTGGTAGAGCTGAACATAGTATTATCTTATCAAGGCTCAGAAAGAGCACATTTATTCTTCAAGTTCAAACAACTATTTTGTGCCAAAATATAACTCCTTCTCCTTGACATTATGTGAGCTGAGTCACTGTGAGAATTATCTAAAGAGGTCATTCTCAGTGTACACTCTATTTATATATTCATTCATTCATTTCTTCAATTGATTTGCTTTTTTACTTCTCTGTTCACTTATTTGTAATAGGAGTAATCTTTTTTCTCTCTTATTTGCACTATTAACCTTGGCAAACTTGATAAAACAGGACAACACTTACATAATGCAGCCACTTCTCAAATATGTTGTGAAGGATAACTAACAAAAATTAACATGACACTTAGCACCCATGATGCTGTACACAATTTTACTGTCAGCAATAGCTTGCTTCTTTTCTTTTGTTGTTGTTCAGTTGCTAAGTTATGTCTGACTCTTGGTGACCACATGAACTATAGCATGCCAGGCTTCCCTGTCCTTCATCTCCTGGAGTTTGCTCAAACTCATGTCCATTGAGTCAATGACTCCATCCAATCATCACATCCTCTGTTGTTCCATTCTCACGCCCTCAATCTTTCCCAGAATCAGGATCTTTCCCAATGAGTTGGCTCTTAGCCTCAGGTGGTCAAAGTATTGGAGCTTCAGCTTCAGTATCAGTCTTTCTAATGAATATTCAGCGTTGATGTCTTTTAGAATTGACTGGTTCAGTTTCCTTGCTGTTCAAGGGATTCTCCACAGTCTTCTCCAACGTCACAGTTCAAAAGTTATCAATTCTTCAGCACTCAGCCTTCTTTATGGTCCAACTCTCACAATCATACATGACTACTGGAAAAACTATAGCTTTTACTATATGGCCCTTTATCAGCAAAGTGATATCTGTGCTTTTTAATACGTGTCTAGGTTTGTCATAGCTTTTCTTCCAAAAAGAAAGCATTTTTTAAATCTCATGGCTGCAGACACCATCTTTTCTTTTAATACTTATTTATTCATTTATGGGGCTTCATAGCTGAACAGACTTTCTCTAGTTGCAGTGTCCAGGCTTCTAAGTGTGGTAACTTCTCGTGTTGCAAAGTACAGGCTCTAGGGTGAATGGGCTTCAGTGGCTGTGGCTCATGGGAGCAGTTGCTGCCAGGCATATGGAATCTTCCCAGACAAGGGATCAAACCAGTGTTTCCAGCATTGGCAGTCAGATTCTCGACCTCTGGACCATCAGGAAAGTCCCATAGCTTGTTTCAATGGAATCTATCGATATTTGTCCTTCTCATATTAATCTAAACTCAAAAATATTTCACTAGTTCTAAAGAGGCTAAATGCACTTTAAAGAAGGCATCCTTTATAATTCTACCACTTCTTTCAGCATGTGTGGTAGAATCATAATAATTTATTTCACAAATGCAAAGAACACTGTGCATCAAAATTACATTGAAATATTAAAAAAAAAAAAAAAAACAGCATCTTGCCTAATTAAAACTCAGCTCACTAGATCCTTAAATGAGGGGTTTCATTAGGGAGATCACTTACTGTTAGAAATTCTTTATATCCATACATTAAGCTCATGAAGATAAAGAGAGAAATTAAAAGCTGCTGTTATTAAAATATGTGCATCCTCTGCCTACACATTCTATACTTTCTCTGTGCAAACCGAAACTAAACTCTGGATCTGATGGAATTAAAGGAAAGCTGTAGTTTCTGCATGCATCTAATGAACTGTGGACCAGAGCTTCACTGACAACCAAATTGCTCTTCTGTGTATAGTTTACAAATACTCTGCTAATTATTTCTCAGACAGTTATTTCCAAACAAAAGAAAGCAGCAGGTCCCAAACCGTAGCCATGAGCTAGGATTCCTCAGTTGTCATTGTCTTCGAAGGTCTGAGCAGGAAAAAATGATTACTTGTAGATAAAACTCTAGGTTTCAAAATAAAATGTCAGGAGAGGATGAGAAAACAAAATCTGAATATTTGCTACACTTGTCATCATTAGTAATACAAGTTTAATATGTATTTGGGTCTAGAAAACTTTAATAAGTAAACAAAATTTTCCTTCTGCATGGCCTGTAATTAACAGGGTAGGGTAACAACTCAGAACTCCACCCCTGACATCAACAGTCTAAGGAAGGAAAAAATTGATGAAATCTAAATTTTCTTTTTTATTAGAATTCTTTGTTTCTTAAACATTTTCTTTTAGACTCAGCCTAATTTTGTTCATTTCTGGGACTATGATTTTTACACTTACTAAAGAAAATATAACAGTGCAAACAGAGAATAGAGGATATTTCAAAGAGAAGAGCATTCATTTAGGAATGCAAGAAATATCACTGATGTATCATTTTGAGGTGAAAAAATACCCTCAAAAGTCAACATGTATTTCTTCCAAAATTGTTCCCACAGATCTAATGTGTAAATTCAGTTTGTGTTGTTTGTATGAACAGTGTTCATGCAAAAAGAGAAAATCAGAGCCCTGTACAACTAACCTCTTTTTTGCCTCCACAATAACCTAAATTCTAATTAAATTCAACTTGATGGTAAATAGTTTCAAAAATCAAGGGAGAGGAATGTTGGTGATGAACACAAACTTCCCAAGTTCCCTGCTGGGCACTTGTATTTTGTTCTGTGCTTCCAGCAGTTTCCTATAATCTATCTTCTTTCTCTTCTTAGAAATTCTCTTTTGAAATCCCTACAGGTTCCATCCTCTTCACACCCCCTTTGTCTATGAACCCAACCCATGGGTACCATCCTTACCATCATCCTTGAAGTGAGCCTTTGCTTTTGCTCTGGGTTGCTCTGTCAGGTACTAATGAATATTTTTTTAGTGAAAAACCTGGGAAAAACGGATAGAGAGTTTAATTTTTTTTTTTCCTTTAGTTGAATAAGACAAAATGTTTCTCTCTGGGTAGTCATATAAGAGAGTTAAAATGATTAAGACTATGATCTTTTAATTACATTTCCTTCCCTAAATACCACCCCCAGCAAGTTCAGTTCAGTTCAGTTCAGTTCAGTCACTCAGTCGTGTCCGACTCTTTGTGACCCCATGAACTGCAGCATGCCAGGCCTCCCTGTCCATCACCAACTCCTGGAGTTCACTCAGACTCACGTCCATCGAGTCCATGATGCCATCCAGCCATCTCATCCTGGGTCGTCCCCTTCTCGTCCTGCCCCCAATCTCTCCCAGCATCAGAGTCTTTTTCCAATGAGTCAACTCTTCGCATGAAGTGTCCAAAGTACTGAAGCTTCATCTTTAGCATCATTCTTTCCAAAGAAATCCCAGGGTTGATCTCCTTCAGAATGGACTGGTTGTATCTCCTTGCAGTCCAAGGGACCCTCAAGAGTCTTCTCCAACACCACAGTTCAAAAGCATCAATTCTTTGGCGCTCAGCCTTCTTCACAGTCCAACTCTCACATCCATGCATGACCACAGGAAAAACCATAGCCTTGACTAGATGGAACTTAGTCGGCAAAGTAATGTCTCTGCTTTTTAATATGCTATCTAGATTGGTCATAACTTTTCT
>SJYQ01002039.1:1630079-1657059 GCA_006410935.1 Redunca redunca
CTCGGGGGGAGGGAGGGAGGGAAAGGGTGGGATGAGATGGGAGAATGGCATTGAAACATGTATACTATCATGTAAGAAACGAATCGCCAGTCAATGTCTGATGCAGGATGCAGGATACTTGGGACTGGTGCAAAGAGAGGACCCAGAGGGATGGTACGGGGTGGGAGATGGGAGGGGATTTGTGTTTGGGAACGCATGTACACTCGTGGTGAATTAATGTCAATGTTTGGCAAAACCAATACAGTAATGTAAAGTAAACTAAAGTAAAAATAAAAATTATAAAAATAAATAAATAAATAAATAAACCAATATCTTACAAACCCCCCCCAAAAAAAAGAAGATTATTGTAAATTAAAGGAAACCAGATATCCCTAGTTAAAGAATTTAGTGCTTTTCTATCTATAGGAAGATGCAAGAGTCTGGGCTCACTGAAATCATCCCTTTGATATGCACCTCCACTATCTGGGGCCAGAACCCTGTGTTTTCACATCCTGAATTTCCTCAGGACTCACCATAGGGAGTGGCTGCAGTCTGATGGCTGCTAGGTGGCAGGTATTTTTTCTTTCCTGAGTTCCCTCTGAGTTCACCAGCTCACCATCCATGGTGGCTGCAACCGCTGTTGACTGTGACATTCTTTGTTTACTAATATGGCAGGAAATATTCCATTTCTCAGACTGAGCAAGAGCATTTCTGGAAGTTGCCCCAGGCACTGCATTGCCTCACCCTGTGCACCCACCCATTCTCTGTGCTATTAAGAACACTCCAAGTTACCACATTTACCCTGAAAAACTGCTGAGAGGTTTTTTTCAAGTTAAAAGGAAAAACTCCAACTTCATTTCCTGGGATTGGATTCAAGATAGGCATGGTTTTGTGCTGTGCACCAGAGCTGCAAACTGCTGATACAGACAGAGAACAGTCAACAGAAAAAGTATTTTTAAAAATGACAAGCCCCTTGTGGAAGTTTTGGCATCATTTCCTCCAATGACTGGTAATATTTAGAAAAAAATACTAGAAATAGTACTAACTGAAAGCCTGATAACAATAAATTCTTGATTATTATCCATGAATGGAATCATCGGCCCCTGGATAACAAAATCTCGTACTTTTGTTAGAACAGGAATTTTTTACACTGCTAATCACACCTTAGTCTAGAATGATTCTAGCCTTACAGTGCAGCTCTCGTCTTAGAGAAAAACACACGAATGTATGTTATGGAAGGAGAACTTCGACCTAGAGAGGGTATTTAGGCATTCTCCCAGACAAGCTGTTGATTTCCACATAAAAATTGGCAAAAGAGAGAGCCATCTGGGACGAAATGTTATCCACATTGTTGGTGTCTCACTGTTAGAGGCGTATTTTAGTTTTCTACCACAAAAAATATATATTATGCAGCTAATAGAAACTGCTTCTTGATAAATCACAGATGTGTAAGGAACACAGGATGGGTATATGAGCTTTACCTACTTCAGAAATCTAAAATATTATTTTTTAAACTTCTAGAGGTTTCTAGAAAATTCATCCTCCATCGTGCCTTTGCAACGGAGACCTTCAGAAAACATAACAAGGAGTTAAGAGGTCTGGATTCTAGGGATTTGCCTGGTGGTCCAGTGGCTAAGACCCCAAGTTCCCAGTGCAGAGGGCCCAGGTTCAATCCTTGAATGGGGAACTAGATCCCACATGCCACAAGTAAGAGTTTGCAAGCTGCAACTAAAAATCTCAAATGCCACAGTGAAGATCGAATATCCCAAGTGATGCAAATAAGACCCAGCATAGCTAAATAAACAAATAAATAATAAGTTTTTAAAGAAAATAAAGCAAGAAATCAGGGTTCTAGTCATCACTCTATCATTAACTTATGATGGGATATTGTGCAAGACAGTTAATATTCCCCAATATATTAGTACGATGACACTAGCTGTGTAAGAAACACCAAAAGGTCATTGCGGATAACAGATTGTCTCTTGCCTCAAGGACAGTTCTGTGCAGATATTCCTGGTCAGCAGTCAACTTTCCTTCCCATGATGATTCAGGGGTCCAGAGTCTTCTTATTTTATTTTTTTGCTGTCCTCACTCATGAGGACAGCAGGAGCCTCTGCTTCATGCTAGTCAAAAGGGAATAAGGATATGGAGAAGTCCCACCCTCTTTGTAATAGTCTGGCTTACAAGTGATACACCTCACCTCCCTCAGTTTCCAACAATAAGAACTCATTATTTGCCCACATCTGTCTGCAAGGACACGAGCTAGACTGAGAAATATGGTGCAGCCAGGGAGAGCATGAATTTCACATCCATAGCTATAAACATTTCTGCTACACCAAACCTCTATTTATTCATCTGTGAAATGATAATAATAATAACTGAGCTGCTACCCTCACAGGAATACGGCAAAGAATAGAGTAGCAAATGTTAACATGCTTTGAAAATGGCTCAAGAGAAGGAGAACCCCACAAGATATTTTCCCTCCTATCTACCAACTTACTTGTGCTTCCTATATTGGAATCCATCTTCAATGGATAGAGTTGTAAGAGCACACATCTCTGTCTCTCTGTGTCCACTGTTCTCACCCTCTAGCAGCTTTTGACAAAGCCTTACCCCTGAGCCCATGAAATGATCTTTTTTCTTGGCTTCCACATTGTGGCATTCTCTGGACTTCCCACTTTCTCACTGCCCCTTCTCAGTTCACTTTGCTGAGTTCTCAACCTCTACCCAAACGTTTTTTACTGCAGCACCTTAGGACTCCGACCTAAACCTTATCTCTCATCATACTCACTCTCTAGACAATTTTATACTTTCCTGTGGCTGTAGGCTGAGGATCCTAAAACCATATCTGGAGTCCAAGCTGCTCTTCTGAGCTTTATACTCCCACATACCACAAACCTCCTCGACAGTTCCATCTGAAAACTCCATACATAGCTCAGACTTCACATGGTCAAAACAGAACTCCTGATTTTCCCTCCCTACACCTGTTCCTTTGTGAATCTTCCTTTATATAACTTTGTCATCTAAGCAAATGGTATCATTTGCTCAAATTCAAAACTTTAGAATAATTTCTATTCCTTCCTTCCCCTCGCTTCATATTGATAAATACTACTGACTTTACCACAGGCTCCCCAGAAAAAGTCTTCTTTCTGTCCACTTCTATCTACTTGCTGTTTCTCTAATGTCAACCACTATCTATCTCACCTGGATTGCTACAGAAATTTCTTAACTAGGTTAGCTAATTTCACACTTGCCCCTTACAACCCATTTTCCCTGGAAAGGCAAGACTCATCTTTTTAAGATGTACTATACTTGATCATAGATAGAGGAGCCTGCTGCTGCTGCTGCTGCTAAGTCGCTTCAGTCATGTCCAACTCTGTGTGACCCCATAGATGGCAGCCCACCAGGCTCCCCCGTCCATGGGATTCTCCAGGCAAGAACACTGGAATGGGTTGCCATTTCCTTCTCCAAGTGGGCTGCAATCCATGGGGTTGCAAAGAGTTAGACATGACTGAGCAACTAAGCACACCTCAGCGTATTTTATCAAATGTCTGAAGCCCTCACTTTTTACATACAACTTACACATACAGGGAAAAAAACATACCGCTTGAACTATGACACAATCATTTTTTATTACATCTATTGTAAACATAGTTTTATATCAGAGATGTTAACATTTGAAAAAATAATAATAGCAACTGGCTGATTTTTTACTACTCATTCACCCTCTACCCTCTGATAAAACATAAAACCAACAATGGAAGCCAATAAAATTATAAATAATTCACTACTTTAGTAATACCATGTAGCAGAGAATATCATGGTACTAAAGTTATCTGGTATGAAATAAATCAAATTCCACCTGAACTCTGTGTACCCAGGGTGCAGGGAATGGGGGAGAGGAGTTTAGTAGACTCCATGAAGACACTGAAGGGGTGCACTAGACTTATAGTATAGATGAAATTATCCCCAGGAAAAGAAAATTCAACAGTAAACACTGACCACAGGTTAGAACTTGGTAGTTTATAGCACCAGCTACAGGGCTTATAGGTGGCTGGACTAGAAGCAGAAGTCTCTGAGAAATGTTACTCATGGTAAGAAGGTGATATCCTTGGATATCCTTCTATCTACTTGCAATATCCTTCTATCTACTTGTGATATCCTTCCAAGGATTATATCCTTGGAAATGTAGCAGTGAAGGAAAAGAAGGAAGTAAAAAAGGAAGACTAAATACTTTATATTAAATCAAATAAAATAACCAAGGAAACAACAAAGAAGCAATACACAACCACTCTCTTGCCTTTCTGACTCTATCAACAGCACTCTAGGAGCAACACTCTTGTAAGAAGAAAATTTATTATAACACTTCTTATAAGAAGAGGAGGGTAGAACTATCAGAACAGAGAATTATCAAGCTAGGAGCATGGACCACAAAATGCACAGAAATGGAAAAAGCAGACCACATCCAGGCAAAATTATTATAAAAATTCAGAAAATGTGAACTAAGTCATTTCAGTTGATAAAAATTCCCCCCCAAAATCAACCATAATGCCAAAGAAATTTTAAACAACAGTCCAAACTGAGTTACATATTTTCACATAAATATTTATAACTGTGAAAAAATATCTTGAATCAGAAATACAAAAGCTAAGAACAGAAACGGAAGGAGTGAGGGAATAGTGAATGAGTTGACTGAACTCAAGGGGAAAAAAAAGAAAAAAGATGAAAATCATATCAGAAATGAATATTAAATCAGTAGATACTTAAGAGAAGATTCAAATGCAAACTTAAGAGAAGAAAGAAAACCATCAAGAGAAAAAACTGAGATTAAGAAGTAAAAATAAGATCTAAACAAGATGAACACAAAGACATTGACAGTATAACACACCTTTGTTAGAAGAAAAATACAGACAGTAAACATTGAAAGCAGAAGAGAAAAATGACTTGTCGCATTCAAGGGACCCCAATAAGATTAACAGAAAACTTCTCATTAGAAAAGTAGAAACCAGAAGCAGTAGGATAAATAATCAAAATACTGGAAGAAACTGTCAGTCAAGAGTCTTATATCTAGCAAAACTATCTTACAAAAATAAAGATGAAATAAGGATGATCCCAGATAAGCAGAAACTGAGAATTCATTTATCTTTATAAAAGAAATAGAAATAGAATGGCATCAAACATCTCAAAAACAAAATAAGGCAATATACTAGCATTTTCAGAATGAAATGATGCCATTTGCAGCAACATGGATGGACCTAGAGATTATACTAAGCAAAGTAATTCAAAAAGAAAAGACAAATACCACATGATATAATTTATATGTGGAATCTAAAATATGACACAAGTGAACATATCTACAAAAAAGAAACAGACTCACAGACATAAAGACCAGATCTGTGGTTACCAAGGGGCGAGGGCAGAGGGATCGATTGGGAGTTTGGGGTTAACAGATGCAAGCTATTCTACATAGAGAATGGATAAACAATAAGGCCCTACTGTGATAAACCATAATAGGGAGGAATAAAAAAAAGAATGTGTAACTGAATCATTCTGCTGTACAGCAGAAATTAACACAATATTTTAAAATGACTATACTCCAATAAAATAATTTTTTTAAAAAAAAGAGAGACATGAAAACTAGATGCAATATCTGATCTTTACTGTGTCCTGGGGGAGAAATCTATGAAGGACATTATTAGGTCAATTGAAAAAGTTGAAATACAGATGTTAGATGAGGCTTAAATATATTGATATCCAATGTACCTAAGTTGCTAACTGTACTGTGTTTTTTATGAGAATATTCTTAAGAAATACACACGAATGTTTTTAGACGTAAAGCACCCCAATATGTGCAACTTGCTCTAAAACAGCTCAGAAATACTATATATACCATATGTTATACATGTAGATATATGTGTGTGTTGTCTATTTTCTAAGTGGCTGAGGGGGAGGAGAGACAGACCCATATAGGAGGCCAAAAAAAAAAAAAAATGCATACCATACAAAATGTTAACATAGTTGAATCTGCAAAGTGGACCCATGGGTCTCTTATGTACTTACTCTTTTTTTCTCTTTATTTTCACAGTTTTATACAGCATAATAAAATAAAATAATTGATACAGTTTGTGCTATTTTTATTCTTGCAACGTTTTTATAAATTGAAATTATTTCTAATCTAAAAGTGACATATACGAAGAAATAGCTTAGAAATTGTGAAATAAGATAAATCAAATTATTCCACTTCCATTTCAAAACCATGAACAGCTTTCCCAGCGCTCTGAGAACGCAAGTCAAGCTGTTCTCCCTAACACCTGGGAGACGCATCCTTAGCTACCGCCCCCGCCCAGTCCTGGTTTCTCCCACTGCCACCCCAGCGTCGGCCACTCTCATCTTCTCTCTTTTCAGGATTCAAGGCTTTTCATGTTTAGGGGGCCGCTGTTTATACTAACCCAGAATGCCTTTCCCCTCGGGATAAACCACCCCCCGCCATCAGTCCACTGGGTTCAGAGGGATGAGCGCTGCTCCAGGCGGGCTGTGAGCGGCCGAGGAAGCGCCTGAGAATGACGTCACACACGGAAAGCAAAGGTGCCTGCAAGCAGGACCAGATCTTGAAGGCATCATTTAAGGCTTTGACTCCAGGGTGCCCTGAAATGAGATCTACTCCTGGACTTCCTGCTCACATAGCCAAAAACTCCCGTCTGCTTGCACTAGGTTGTGTTTGAGTTCCTGTATGTCCTGTTCCCTTGGCCTAGAATGTTTCCCCTCTCTCTCCATAAGACTGGCTCCTGTCCCCCTTTTAGATCTCAGTTTAGATGCCACCTCCTCCAAGATGCCGTTCCTGAACGTCCTACTAGAAGGTAATCACATTCAGATGTGTCTTCCCGTTTCTTAGCCCTCTGGGCTTTTTTGTTTGTTTCCTCATTACAGGTAACACAACGTGCACCATTTATTTGTATGTTTACTTCCTTTCGAATGATCTCTCCCACTGGAAGTGAACTCCGGGAGTTGCTGCTGGGCATGGAGGCCAGGCGTGCTGCGATTCATGGGTCGCAAAGAGTCGGACACGACTGAGCGACTGAACTGAACTGAACTGAGGAGACAAGGTCGTCTCAGGCTGCATTGCACCCATGGGGCCTGGGATGTCACCTGATCATAAGAGCCACCCACTGTTTATTAAATAAATGAATATGTCTTTTTTTTCCTAGTTACACCAAGTCTTGAATACTGAAATATCTATATTGATTAAGAGAGGAAAAACCATGAGCTGACACATGATTTTTAGGCCTAGAAACTATTTTACTAGATTAAAAACTCCTTGAGGGGTGTTTTATTGCATTTTCTGCTCACCCCAAATATCTCACATAGGCCCTTACCTATAGCTTGTGTACAAGTATGTGATCTTTTTTGCTCCCAATTATAATGCCGATTAAGTCAGCAAAGAACCCACCAGTGCTGAACTCCTCCTTTCAAGAAGCTACTGTGAGACTCCAATGGGGCTGGGCAAACATCAGGGAGGAAAATTTTCTGGGGAAGTGGATGAGAGCGCTGTAAATATTTACTGAATGAATCATATGTTTCTGTAGATAAACAAATTCCCAAAAGGAAGAGACAGAGAGAGACAAAGACAGAGAGAGAGAAATCTGAAACTCAGTCATTAGGCCAGATGAATAGAGCTTGTTGACAACCACACCATAAGTTCTGATGTCACTTCTGTTTCTGACACTTGAAGTTTCTAGGTCACATGAGCAAACTTTAAATAATCTATGAGAACGTTTCTTAGCCCCCATGTCCACTTCCTCCCACTCTCCTCCAGATCCTAATGAGGCTGGTCATGAAGCTGAATCAGTGGGAGAAGGAGGATCAAGTACTAAGCTGGGACCATGAGATCTAAGTCAGAACAGAAAATGTGAGTCATCTGTGTCTTGGCCGAGTTATGTAATCTACCAAGAGTCTGCTTCCTCTCATGTGTAAAATAAGAATTAATAATAAGAACACCCACTCAATGTACCTCAGGAACTGTTTCTATACATTGAATAAGTACTTTACACTAGTAAAATTACTTTGTAGATTATATAAATATTATAAAAAATTCGGTTACAGAACATAATCTACTATTTTTATGAGTATTGGTACAAATCAATTGGTACTCAGAGTTTTCGAGTTTCCTAATTACTTACATTTACCACAAAGATGAAATCTCTATAATGATATAGTTCTTTATGGACTCCTAAGAGCTGTTGAAAAAATATACCTGTGACCCAACCCCTTGTAGTGAAACGCTCTCAGAAATGAGTTCCAGATATTCCCTAAATCTAAAGAAAATCTTTAGCCGCATTATTTGTTTCTTTTGGTAGTAATATTCATATGGAATCTAGAAAAAATGGTACTGATGAACCTATTTGCAGGACAAGAACAGAAGGACATAGAGAATGGACTTGTGGGCACAGGGGGTGGGGACCAATTGAGAGAGTTGCATTGACATCTACACACTACCACGTGTGAAACAGATAACTAGTGAGGACCTGCTGTTTAGCACAGGGAGCTCAGCCTGGTGCTCTGTGATGACCTAGAGGGTGCGGTGGTGGTGGTGGGAGGGAGGCTCATGTGGGAAGGGATACATGTATACACATTGCTGATTCTCACTGTTAGACAGCAGAAACTAACGCAACATTGTAAAACAATTATATTCCAATTTAAAAAAAAAAAAACAGTGTATAATAACAATGTAAACTAGTAATCCTAGTGAAGCACCAAGGAGTACTTCTGTTCTGCTGCTAGGTTTTAAGTTTCTACATCCTTGCTTTCAACATCTCGTTCTTATGAAAAATTAGGTCCTTAGACCCTTGCTGAGGGTCATTTTATATCCATGTTCCAAGGGTCTGAAATAGCCCTTTCTAAGCATAAAAGAGAATTCTTCTTAAAAATAAATCTTTCAAAATGCTCATGTCATTCCCCTTTGGGTCACATCTCAGTAGCCAGGCCAAGGAAGACATAGGTTTAAAGTTGCATTGAAGGCAAAGCCCAGAATTATTTTAATAAAATTTTAGGGTTATCCTCAAGCTGTAAGGTCCATCTCATCAAGGTGGTCATGTGTGGATGTGAGAGTTGGACTGTGAAGAAGGCTGAGCGCCGAAGAATTGATGCTTTTGAACTGTGGTGTTGGAGAAGACTCTTGAGAGTCTCTTGAACTGCAAAAAGATCCAGTCCATCCTAAAGGAGATCAGCCCTGGGTGTTCATTGGAAGGACTGATGCTAAAGCTGAAACTCCAGTACTTTGGCCACCTCATGTGAAGAGTTGACTCATTGGAAAAGACCCTGACTCTGGGAGGGATTGGGGGCAGGAGGAGAAGGGGACGACAGAGGATGAGATGGCTGGATGGCATCACTGACTCGATGGACGTGAGTCTGAGTGAACTCCGGGAGATGGTGATGGACAGGGAGGCCTGGCGTGCTGTGATTCATGGGGTCGCAAAGAGTCGGACATGACTGAGCAACTGAACTGAACTGAACTGAACTGAAAGCTGTAAAAAAAGTTTTATGTTTTAACTGTAAAACAAATTCTCCAGTCTCTTAATTAGCTATTTTCTCTTGATCATAAGAAACAAAAGCCTCATAAAATTTCATTCCATTATTCATTCATTTGTTCACTTATTTATTCAACCATTCATCATACATTTATTGATGTCACAGACAATGTTTAAGCTTTAGGAATACAAAACTGAACAAGAAACATCCTTTGCGAAGGATGTTTTGACCCAGACACAACAACAAATAATTGTAATATAATGTTATCAGAGCTTTAATAAAGATATGTATAAAGAAGTAAGGAAGCTCAGAAGAAAGAGTGACAATTTTTTTCTGCAGAAGTTGGGAGAGAGTTCACAAATGGTAAAATGAGATTGGTATTCTCAGCAATTTAGGGATAGGGAGAAAATCACTCATTATAAATTAAATAAGTAAAGAATGTAATATATAGAAAGGATTTAGAGCACCGATTGGTACAGAGTGCCTTTGAGATATTAGCTGATGTTAGTATTACCTTCACCATCATCATTATCTAAACAATAGGGGTTGTCAGCTCCAGTTTCTCGTGCATGCGTGCTCAGTTGCCTCAGTCATGTCTGGCCCTCCAGGCTCCTCTGCCCATGGGATTCTCCAGACAAGAATACTGGAGTGGGTTGCCATGCCCTCCTCCAGAGGATCCTCCCAACCCAGGGATCAAACCCAGTTCTGCCACGTCTCCTGCCTTGCAGGCAGATTCTTTACCAACTGAGCCACCTGGGAAGCCCCCAGTTTGTTTTAGGTGTGATTATCTGTGCTGACATCACTGTCATCGTCAATAGGTTCAAGTTCCAAAGGTTCTATTTAATAAAAATCTAGCAACACCAAAACAGAGCATGAATAATAATCACCAAGCCTACTCCAGTCTTACATGAAGTAGCTTTCTTTATCCAGCTAAAAGCACTGGGTCATAAATATAAACTTTGTAATAAAGGAAGGGAAGAGATTGCGGTCAAAGCTCTGTATTTAATTTACAAACAAAGGCATTGGAGAATAGAAGGGAAAGGTTAGGGGACTCACGTTCCTTTAGAACAAAGTCAATGGGCTTAAGAGTTTCATCCCAGGACATTGACTAGCACCAGCAATGGAATATGAGATATTGGCTATTGATTAGTCAGTATAGAGTAAGCTCTGCTGAAAAACCAACAAGGATGATCTCTCAGCGGGTTAACACACAGCAAGTCTGCCATGAGTCTAGGGGCTCTTCAGGACAGCTCCCTTCAAGTGGTGATTTGGGGACCAATCTAAATCCCCCTTATAGTTCTGCAATCTGGAACACATAGCTCCCAGGTCACCACGATAAGAAACAAAGAACCAGAGAGTCACACTGTTTAATAAATGTTAATAAATGCTTTGACCTAGAAGTGACTCACATCAATTCTGCTTCTACTCACAACTCATTCACCATAACTAGTCACATGACTGTATTTGACAACCTGCTGCTGCTGCTGCTGCTAAGTCGCTTCAGTCATGTCCGACTCTTAGCGACCCCATGGACTGCAGCCTATCAGGCTCCTCCATCCATGGGATTTTCCAGGCAAGAGTACTGGAGTGGGTTGCCATTGCCTTCTCTGTTAATAATCTGAGTGTTAGAGAATTTGCAGAAGTACATGGGTATTTGGAGAGTGATGTTTCTGTACAATTGATCACAATGGCTCAGCTATCAGTTCAGTTCAGTTCAGTTCGGTTCATTTCAGTCGCTCAATCGTGTCCGACTCTTTGCAACCCCATGAACTGCAGCACGCCCGGCTTCCTTGTCCATCACCAACTCCTGGAGTTCACCCAAACCAATGCCCATTGAGTCGGTGATGCCATCCAGCTATCTCATCCTCTGTCGTCCCCTTCTCCTCCTGCCCTCAATCTTTCCCAGCATCAGGGTCTTTTCAAATGAGTCAGCTCTTCATATCAGGTGGCCAAAGTACTGGAGTTTCAGCTTCAACATGAGTCCTTCCAATGAACACCCAGGACTGATCTCCTTTAGGATGGAGTGGTTGGATCTTCTTGCAGTCCAAGGGAGTCTTGCAGTCTCAAGAGTCTTCTCCAGCATCGTAGTTCAAAAGCATCAATTCTTCGGCACTTAGCTTTCTTCACAGTCCAACTCTCACATCCATACGTGACCACTGGAAAAACCACAGCCTTGACTAGATGGACCTTTGTTGACAAAGTAATGTCTCTGCTTTTTAATATGCTGTCTAGGTTGGTCATAACTTTCCTTCTAAGGAGTAAGTGTCTTAATTTCATGGCTGCAATCACCATCTGCAGTGATTTTGGAGCCCCAAAAAATAAACTTTGCCACTGTTTCCACTGTTTCCCCATCTATTTGCCATGAAGCGATGGGACCAGATATCATAATCTTAGGCTCAGCTATACTATAATGTAATTTTCATTTTTTGCAGAGGTAGTGATTGGGAAGAATACTGTTGCTATTTTCCCCCATATGAATAGTTTTCCACTATTTAAATTCCCTCTTCTCAGTAAACTGAAAAACAATAGATTTTTTTTAAAAATGTGCTCCCTAAGACTTAGTATCACTGCTGACAATAATAATAAGTATTGAATAAATAGATAAATACATAAAAGCCTCTTTAGATAAAGCCAGTGTAGATTATCCATGTTGTTGCCAGAACTGTATCTAAAAGTAAGCTGCCAGAGCTTTATTCTGGTGATTAAGTTGATTTCATTATTAGAAACATAGATAAAGTCAGTTTATTGTTTGAGGAAATACCTGAGGGAACAGTTCAGTTCAGCCCCTCAGTTGTGTCCGACTCTTTGTGACGCCATGGACTGCAGCACGCCAGGCTTCCGTGTCCATCACCAACTCCTGGAGCTTACTCAGACTCATGTCCATCAAGCTGGTGATGCCATCCAACCACCTCTATCATCCCCTTCTCCTCCTACCTTCAATCTTTCCCAACATCGGGGTCTTTTCAAAAAAGTCAGTTCTTCCCATCAGGTGGCCAAAGTATTGGAATTTCAGCTTCAGCATCAGTCCTTCCAATGAATATTCAGGACTGATCTCCTTTAGGATGGACTGGTTGGATCTGCTTGCAGTCCAAGGGACTCTCAAGAGTCTTTTCCAACAACACAGTTCAAAAGCATCAATTCTTCAGGGCTAAGCTTTCTTTATAGTCCAACTCACATCCATACATGACTACTGGAAACACCATAGGTTTGACTAGATGGACCTTTGTTGACAAAGTAATGTCTCTGCTTTTTAATATGCTATCTAGATTGGTCATAACTTTTCTTCCAATGAGCAAGCATCTTTTAATTTCATGGCTGCAGTCACCATCTGCAGTGACTTTGGAGCCCCTCAAAATAAAGTCTGTCACTGTTTCCATTGTTTTCCCATCTATTTGCCATGAAGTAATGGGACCAGAAGCCATGATCTTAGTTTTCTGAATGTTGAATTTTAAGCCAGCTTTTTCACTCTCCTCTTTCATTTTCATCAAGATGTTCTCCAGTTCCTCTTCACTTTCTTCCATAAGAGTGGTGTTATCTGCACATCTACGGTTATTGATGTTTCTCTCGGCAATCTTGATTCCAGCTTGTGCTTCATCCAGTCTGGCATTTCGAATGATGTACTCTGCATATAAGTTAAATAAGCAGGGTGACAATATACAGCCTTGACGTACTCCTTCCCCAATTCGGAACCAGTCTGTTGTTCCATGTCCAGTTCTAACTGTTGCTTCTCGACCTGAGGGAACAGTAGACAAACTGACTCAAGTCTTGCACTGTTTACAAAATAAGCCAGCACTACATGTGTCTACAGTACACATTTACCTAACCCATCCCTTGCCATTTTATCTACAGAAAGGCTTTCCTTTCTCTTTCTTAGTATCTCATTAAAGTCTTCTTGCTGCCCTCAAGATATTTCATAAGGGGAAAAAAAGTGAAGCTTACATTATTTTTTCTATATATTACTCTGCTTGTGTAAAATTTAAATTCATGTTAACGGCAAATATTTAATTCAGCTGTTCTTAAGATAAAAACAGCATTCTTCCACTTCAAATATTTTCTTTCTCAAAATATTCTTTGTATATTTTGTTGTCGTGTAATTTCTTATTTCTCCACTGGAGAAAAACTTGAGAGCCACTCTTCTCCATGTCTTTACTTTCTCTGTGTTTCAGACCCTGTAAATGATGTCACTGCATGTACTTGTGCCTTTACAACCTTTAAACAGCGCGTCACAGAAAAGCAATCTGGTTAATTCTAACAAAAACACATACAAACTGGCCAAGCACACCAGGCACATAATATTTATTCAGATATATCCAAGTTCTAATTCTCCAAGTGAGACAGGCGGGGACCTGGGACCCTTTGTGCAGTGCCACAATGCTTGCACCTGGAATGAACCCGTCCTCAAGCAACAAAATATAAAGAAACTATATGGGACTAAACATAACTGCATGCATGCACAGTTAGGGCAAAATTATGGACAAAAGATATAAACAGAACAACTGCCACTTTTGAGAAGCCTGGAGCAAAGCCAGGGTGTTGAGAACAGAAGCAGGGTACTCAACACACCCCCTGCACCCAACACCACCAGAGGGCTGGGCACACCCATCTAAGCCACCCCACCAGCCGACCCCTGAACACTTCCTACTCTCACCCCATTTAAGGAACACACTCACCCCACCTCAGGGACTGAGGAAGCAAGGGAATCTGTTGTTTGTTCCCATCTCCCCCGCTGCAGCAGGGCCCCCAGTAAAGCTTTGCCTGAATTTCTTGTCTGGCCTGTAGTCAGTTTCTATTAATTGGAGAAGGCCAAGAACCCTGGTCAGTATCACAAGCCCTCCGGAAATGATACCCAGCCAGAGATTCTGAAAAATCATGATTGATGTAAATGAAGTGCATTCATTATTCTTATCCATAATTCATCAGTTTTAATGCCCAGATGGGTCACCATCATCTCCATAAAAACGACAATTGATTTGAAGTCCTAATGGAAATACACATGCATATTGATTTCAAAATTCCATCAAAGCGTTTCTCTTAGAAACATAATCAATACATGCTGTTGGTGAACAGCTCCCTTCAATAAAATCAGTATGTCACAATTAATTCAGGTCTTGAAATCCTCTTCCCAACAGTATTAGTGAAATCTTGATAATTCATAATTCTCCATAGCCAGTGTCCTCTAGATGAATAGTCACCAAATATGCTATCAAATAGACTACTGTACAGTGTTCAAGCTTGAGGCATGCTGTAGTGTGTTTGCTGAAAATAATAAAGTATCAACATTTTAAATTATTTTCTTTTTTAAAATGTGATACTCAAGCATATCCTATGTCTTTCTCATTCATTTACTTTGAATATACAAGAACTGTGTATAACCACAACTTACCCTGACTAGCAGTCCACAGTTTACCACAATGTCAGTAAGTGTTAATAGATGTAACAGTTATACACTATGATGTGTGAAAAAATACTGAGAATTCCTTCAACATCTGGATATTTCCAAGATCTATCACATATGTGAATGTCAAGGATATTTCAACAGAGAAAAGGTTGGGAATGATTGCTCCGGGTGAGCCTTGGTGAACATTCCTGAAACTCATTTTCTTACTACATTTGGTCTAAAGCAAATATAATTTTTCTTTTGGCTGTGATTCTGTGGTATAAACTTTCCATATTCAGACACTCAATTCACATCTAAAATCAAGTTGATAACTCAGTAATGTTTCTCTCCCCTCTACTGAAACTATTTTTTAAATAATTTATTTCACTAAAGAATATCCCACTCACCCCCATGAAACTAAGTAACTCTGCTTGCTACCAACTCAAACATTTGCATCCACTTTAAAGAGCAAACAGGAATTGTGCACAAGCTGGTCATGTATCCTGTGACCTGTCCCTCACCTGCCCTTTAAAAATGCTTCGCTGAAACCCTTCGGGGAGCTTGAGGCTTTTCAGGGCATGAGCCACCTCATCTCCTTGCGTGGCCCTGACCTTTCTCTGCTCCAAAAACAAACAGAACAAACAGAACAGGAAAAAGAAACAGCATCTCAGTTCAGATATATCAGCTGAATGACTTTAAGAAATAGTATCCCAATGCTCATTTATCACTGTTACGTCATCCAACTGAAACCACAGAGACACTGTGAAAATGATATAAATAACACACTTTTTATGATTATGACATTCTTATGCAGAAGTTCTAGGAATTCAATGAGTTTGTCTTTTTAAAAAATCTCACAATGAGCGCATCCTTAAACCAACAATAAATTCTCAAAGACAGCTAATATTTTGTAAGATCCCTTAGCAAGCTCCTGTAACTGACAAATGTAGTTTGGCCATGTACTTAAAATACTTTTCTCTATTTGTTCATAGCAGCATACTTCCAGTCCACAGTCCAAGAAAATGGATAATTTAATATGAAATATATGACCTGCAACTGATGTACATTTCTCTAAAGAGCCCCAAACTGCTTTCAAACAATGAGTCTGTGTATAGTTAGGCAGTTTTAAGCTGTCCTCAAGCAAAAAAGACTCTAGTTGTAAACAAGTATTTTATAGATAGTGTTTAAATAAGTCAGTTGAAGAATAAAAAGAATTTCCAGCACATCTGAAACTACTTATATCTCCTATTCAATAAACAAAAGACACATAAACCAATGTAAAATTTATTTCAGTTGAAATAAAGAACATTTCCAAGGAGGAGTATTTATCCAGAGTGAATATTTATAGAAAAGTTCTATTCCTCAAAAAATATATGTGTTTATAATGCCAAACTTGGCCAGAATACTTAAGTTGAAGGCTATTTTGTGAAAGTTTTCTAACAACTTTGCTTGGGACAAAAATATTGGCTTACAAAAAAATGCCCAAGGATTATGAAAAATCACTTTAGAAAAGTTACTAAAGACGTTAAATGAAAAATTTACCCCAAATCCTTTTCCTCTGACAAATTATATTCTTAAATCATCTTTGTGAGTTTTCAACATGCTTTCACAGTAGAAAAATGTCTCTGTTTTTCTGCCCAAAACATCCATAAGTTATAACAGCTTATTTATATTTTCAGTTCAGTCGCTTAACCATTCAAAATGTAAATAGAATTTAATTGCAATCAAAAGGGAAACAGGTAATAATTTAGAAGGATGAATAACAAATGCAATTTATAGAAGTATACACGTTAAAATTTTTATTACAACTATGATGATTGTGCCATAAGGCTTCACACAGCCTTGACTGTAAGAGCAACCATACCAAGCACTGGTCGTGAAAATGCAAGACAACATAGGATAGAATAGATATTTTGACATTAATTGGCAAGCAGTTTTATGTAGTCTTTCTCTCTGGGCCTTTGCACCACCTAGAACACACCTCCCAGTCTGCTGTTTCCAGGAATATTGTGACAATCAAGTTCTCTTATCCATGTAACCTCCAGAATTGGGTGTGAAATTCCTTATGTGAATCATTGCAGCCCTCATCACGATGAAATGTAATTTCCTCTTCGCTTGTCAGTATATCCCACTAGCTGAAAGGTTCTTGATGTCAGTGACTGTTATTTTGGTCAGTAATTATGTATTTAATGGTCCTGTCACCTAAAAAGTACTTAATAAATAATTGTCAATTACTGCTAAATTGATGACTCCAAAAATACAATATAAGGCATGGTGCTTGAAAATCATATAAACAATTTGTTTTAGTATCAGGAACACACACTTTTTACCTGAAAATGATAGTTCTGCCACCACACATCCAATTTAGATGCTGGGCTAAGGGATTGGAGAAAACAATATTACTTTGAAGCTATTCTCCCTTAAACGAGCTGTATAATAGTTCCCATGAAATATTCTTTTAAACCTCATTTTTCTATGTTGCCTTAGTTGAAAATGATCATAACCTAAAATTATGGTGCCTGTTCTTCCACTGTAAATTTGTTGTTGTTTAGTTGCTCAGTCATATCCTACACTTTTGCAATCCCATGGACTGTAGCCTGCCAGGCTCCTTTGTCCATGGGATTCTCCAGGCAAGAATACTGGAGTGGGTTGCCATTTCCTTCTCCAGGGTATCTTCCCATCCAGAGATCAAAACCACATCTCCTGCATTGGTAGGCAAATTCTTTACTGCTGAGCCACCAGGGAAGCTCTACCCTTAACATGTGATCTAACAATTGCAATCCTTGGTACTAACTCAAGGAGTTGATAAGTTTTGTCCACACAAAAACCTGCACACAGATGTTTACAACAGCTTTATTCATAATTGCCAAAACTTGGAAACAGCCAAGATGTCCTTCAGTAAGTAAACTGGTACATCCACACAATAGATATTATTCAGTGCTAAAAACAAATGAGCTATCAAGCCATGAAAAGACATAAAGGAAAAGTAAATGCATATTACTAAGTGAAAGAATCCAATCTGAAAAAGGCTACATACATATTACATGATTCCCACTATGTGACTGTAGTCCATGAAGTCGCAAAGAGTTGGACACGACTGAGCAACTAACACTTTGACTCTCATTATATGACATTCTGGAAAAGGCAAACCTCTGGAGACAGTAAAAAGATCAGTGGTTTCCAAGAATTTTGTGCAGCAGGGAGGAGGAAGAGGGATAAATAGGTGAAGCACAGGGGATTTTTAGAGCAACGAAAATAATCTGTCTTTTGTGCAATACCCTGAATGATGCTGTAATAAAGATACTAGTCATTATATACTGTCCAAACCCACAGAATGTATAACACCAAGAGTGAAGCCTAATGTAAAGTATGGATTTGGGGTGATTATGACGTGTAGATATAGGTTCATCAACTATAACACAGTACAAACCTATAACTGCCCCCACCCTCTGGTGGGGGATGTTGATAGGAGGAGGAGGCTACACATGCATGGGGGTAGAGGAAATCCCTGTGTGTTCTTAATTTTCTTGTGAGCCAAAAACTCTTCTTAAAAATTGTTTTTATTTTTTCAAATGGGAGAGGGAACTCATAAGGGTTTTTATTTATAAGCATGAAGACAAAAGGTAGCTTAAAGTTCATAAAGTCCAAACCCTTCATTCTAAAGCCAAGGAAGGGGAGATCCAGGAAGAGTAAGAGGCTTGTCCAAGGTGAAAAAAGATTCCAACATTAGGAAACTTTTCCGAGCAAAGTATTGCTCTCATTTTTCCGAAGGAAAAATTAAAGCATTATCTGTAAAATTATGTGTTCAGGGACAGGCAAAGAAGCCCAGTTTGACATCATTTTGCATAGATATATACAGATTAAGTAACTTTCTGAATATTTTGTAGCAAAAATAAATTTACCCAGAACTGTCTGGGTAACTGGAGACTTGTGGATTTTTTTTTCTTGAATCATCTAAATGATTGCCCTAACTCTCTGTTTCACTTTAATACATGGACACCACTATACAGTATGAATGAAAAATGCTACACCTTTTAGACAGCCACCTAGCTTCCCTGGTGGCTCAGATGGTAGAGTTTGCCTACAATGCAGGAGACCTGGGTTCGATCCCGAGGTCGGGAAGATCCCCTGGAGAAGGAAATGGCAACCCACTCCAGTACTCTTGCCTGGAAATCCCATGGACAGAGGAGCCTGGTAGGCTACAGTCCATGGGGTCGCAAAGAGTTGGACACGACTGAGTGACTTCACTTCAATGTTCAGTATGAAGTCTACAGAATCTAATCAGGTGGTTGATTAAGGCCAAAAAGGAACATATTCAAATGCAGCAGACCCATCAGCAAACTAAACCCAGAAAACCTATAAAACTTGCGACTTGACTCTGAAGGGCAGTTCTGACCTGCCCAGCTAATAGCTTGCAGTCAGCTCACTTGCCTGTTCTTATTATCTTAACACATCAGGAAATTTCCCAAAATTGCCATACAGGTCATTTATTCATTGTGTCACATTTACCAAGAAATAGCAAGCCTATAACGAGACCAAGAGAAAATCTCGTCCATTTCCCATCCATCATCTCCCCCAACGTCCAGAATAGATTACACTCTCTTATTTTTCATGTCATTTAATAACAGTCCTGGCACATTTTAAATAGTAAAGAGCAGCATTCAGCCATCTGCAGGATGATGGGAATGCTTTGCCTCTGACCTCTTGGTCAGTCCATTTTAATAATAAAGGTCATAGATGTTTAGTGTCTCTTAACCCAAAAGTAAATGCCTTGAGGGCTTTTATTCATTTTCATTTTAGCCCTCAAACATTTCAAGCCTGCAGGCCAGAATATCCCTACTACCAAGATTGAACATGTCAACTTTTATCATATTCGCTTCAACTAGTACTCTTATTTTCTCTTCTTCTGCAGAAGCAGACACCACTGTAAATTCTATACAGGACGTCCCTGGTGATCCAGTGGTTAAGAGTCTGCCTTCCCAATGCAGGGTACATGGGTTTTGTCCCTGGTCTGGGAAGATTCCACATGCTATAGGGCAACTAAGCCCAAAAGTCGCAACTACTGAAACCCACACACCCTGGAACCCATGCTCTGCAACAAGAGAAGCCACCACAGTGAGAAGCTTGTGCACCACAACTAGAGAGAGCCCCACATGCAGCAACAACACCCAGAGCAGCCGAAACTAAATATATAATGAAAAAAAAAACAATAAATAAAATCTATGCATATCATCCCCATGAATGAGGAGAAGGAGAGAAATTAGAAGAGATGGAGCTGGAGAAGAAAAAAAAGGACTAGGAGGAGATGGTAAGAAAAGAAGAAGTGTTTTAATTGTTTCCAGATGTCTAATATTACTATAAGCATATATTAATTTTGCAACAGGAAAAAAACAATTTTGAAAGGAGAAATTAAAACTACAATACTGTCTTCTTATTTTCAAGAAGTACAGATGAAAATATTCTGGAAAGATTATTTTCTACCACAGTTTGAAAAAGAATATGTGTGCTTTGGGACCTGGTTTCTTCTACCTGAGAGGGACATGTACAGAAGCATGACTGCTCCCGCCATCCCTGAACATGTGTCATTCCTCCAATGTGGTGGCTGGTAGACCAGCACTCCCTTCCATCCTCTCAATGAGTAGGGGAGTGAATTCCTGGCTTCACTCTTATAGAGCACACCATCAACCAGTACTGCCTAGCCAAAATTTGTTACAGGCCACTGTTCCTTTGATTAGGAAAGTAAGAGGCATTGGCAACAATGGTGAGGGCAGTTTTTAGAAATTAGTGGAGAGGAGAGATGGTCTTGTCAACAGATGGGGTTGGATCAATCAGACACTCATAAGCAAAAATAAGTAATAAGGACCTTGGCCTCAATTCAAAATAGCTCATAGATCTAAACATGAAATGCAAAATCATAGAACTTTTAGATAAAAACATAAGAGGAAAACTTCATGACATGGAGTTAGGAGGAGAGTTCTTAGGCATGACACTAAGGACATGATCCCTAAGAAAATAAAATCCACAAATTGAACTTCATCAAAATTAAAATGTTTGCTCTGATGAAAGCACAAGCCACAAACTGGGAAAAAATACTTGCAAATTACATACCTCACAGTGGACTTGTATTCAAAATGTATAAAGAAATCTCTAAACTCAACAGTAAACAAACAATCCAATTAGATAATTGACAAAAGATGAACGAATATTTTACCAGGCGGTGTATGAATGGCAAGTAAGGAAATGAAAAGATCCTCAATATCTTTAGGCATCAGGGAAATGGAAATTAAAACTACAGGGAGATACCTCTATGCACCTATTGGAATGACTGAAATAAAAAATATTACTAAAACCAACAACTCTTGCGCTATTTTTGCTACAGTTTTATTTCTTTCTTTCTTTATTTTTGACTGTGCTGGGTCTTTGTTCCTGCGCACAGGCTTTCTCTAGTTGCCTCGAGCGGGGGCTACTCTCCAGCTGAAGTACTCAGGCTTCTCATTGCAGTGGGTTCTCTTGTTTCGGAGCGTGGGCTGTAGGGCATGCTGGCTCAGTGGCTGTGGCGCACAGGCTCAGTTGCTACGCAGCACACGGAATCCTCCCAGACAAGGGATCGAACTTGTGTCCCTTGCATGGCAAGGTGGACTCTTAACCACTGGACTACGGGGGATGCCCCTGTTTTTGTTACTTCTTCTGAGTCTTAAGCTGTTTCAAAATACAAAGTTGTTTTAAAAAAAAGTGGTGAGACTGCTGAGTTGATCAGGGAAAGAAAGATGAGAAAGTGAAGTCAATGAAGGAAGATCATTCTGGAAAATATCTAACCAGCTATCTCCTTGGAAAATAGCCCTGCAGAGTGGAATAACAGCAGGAATAACAGCAGAGATAGGGGAGCAACAGCCCAAACAGCAGAGTGTTCAAAAACATGAACCCATCTTCTTCAGGCTGACACTGACTCAAAACCTTCAAAGCTCTATGACCTTAAGAAACAAATATGTACCTCATCTGAAAAGAGGAAAAACCATAGCATTCATTCTGAGAGATCATTTTGCAAATAAAATGGAAAACATTGCACATATAACAGGGTAAGTGTTCAATCCATTTTAACTTTTTGTGTCATTATAATTCACCTAAATTTTACCTAAAATGGGCAGTTCTCAAGGCTTCTCAATTCTTTTATCTTCTCCTACTCATTATTGTCAAAAACGTTCTCTCATTACCTTTCAGGCCCTGTTCCCAACTCCCTTCTCTGTATAGACTGCTCTTCTACATAATTTGCATGTTTTAATCATTTTTATTTTTAATTTAAGTATTTTTTTTTCACATGCAATGATCTAAAATGGGTCTTTTAAAAATAAGTGCATTTGGGTACTGATGTACCTACTTGCAGGTTAGGAATAGAGGTTCAGATATAGAGAACAGACTTTAGACGCAGTAGGGTAAGGAGAGAGGGGAATGGACTGAAAGAGTGGCATTGACATATATACCCCACCATGTGTAAAGCAGATAGCCAGCAGGAAGCTGCTGTGTAGCACAGGGAGCTCAGCCCAGTGCTCTGTGACGACCTAGAAGGGTGGGATGGGGGGCAGGGGGTGCAGGGGGGAGCGGGAGGGAAGTTCAAGAGGGAGGGGGTATAGCTGATCATGGTGTTGTCCAGCAGAAACTAACACAACATTGTAAAGCAATTATATTCCAATTTTATAAAATAAGTGCACTTAAAAAATAATTTTAAACAAATATTACCTTATTATATATCTGTGGATGAGTCCACATAAAACTGTTATATTTAGAAATATCAAACAATTATAAATGTAATAAAAGAAGAAATATTTACCTAAGATAATTATCCTATGAGGAAACAGATTTGATAATTGTGTGCTGACTTTTTCCATAGAAGGTGAAATTATTTTCTTGATCCTTCAAGGAATCACTCTTCTTAATAACAAAGAACCTGCCCTTTTTTTCCCCACAGCCCCACATCCTTAGGAACCGTTAAGCATGATTTAAATTGTCAGCAGATTAACTCAAACTTTTCACCAATAAATTATTCACATTTTTTCCTCCTCTAATGACTGATGGAATATGTAGGAAATGTGGACTGTATTCACATTTGATAGTCATTTTTATCAGAACACTGCAAGCACATGTTCTTAAACATTCATCACTGGACTGCATTAAATTGGTAGCAGACAAAAGATACGAGAGGAGAACCATTATCTAAATTCCTGAAGTACAGAATGATGTGACTCTGACCTTTAACTAATATAATGCTTCACATACAGGACAGTCTGACATATATGCCTTATGTTTTATAAATGTTTATTTTAAATCAACATTAAAAGCCATGAGTATGTAGACACTGAGTCACCCATACATAAACTTTTTGATCTGTCGAGTGGGGAAGACCACGTTCCAAACGCCAGATGCGCTGAAATATGCATACAATGTGAACAAACAGCAGTGTGTTGTCACGTTGTACTTTTCCTCATACCTTGTAGACTTTCTCCATTGCCACTTTCTCTGAAGCAGACATAACCAGCTTTTCCAAAACATGGGCTGGTTTTATAAAATGACCTCTCGTCTCTTCAAAGAAGATTACCCATGATCTCAACTGACCTCAAAAAGGCTACCACAGAGCCACTCAAGCAGGCCAGCTCTAGAGATTATTAAAAGGAGTTTGGATAAAGCCTTTTGTTTTCCTTAGGTGAATTCACTATCCTCCACAGTTTGGAGCTCAGATGAGTAAGTCCAGGGGCTGATGCTAGTGCCTGGCAGGGAAACACAGTACAGTGAACAATGTCTAATGTCTAACTACCAGGCTATCTTGCAAGTCAGATCACTTTCCAATATAGTATGTAACGGTAACATGGGCATGCCCAGTCATGTGCGACTCTTTGTGACCCCATGGACTGTAGCCCACAAGGCTCCTCTGTCCATGGGATTTCCCAGGCAAGAATACTGGAGTGAGTTGCCATTTCCTCCTCCAGGGCCTCTTCCCAACCCAGTGATTGAACCCGCATCTCCTGTGGATCTTGCATTGGCAGGCAGATTCTTTACCACTGCACCGTCTGGGAAGCCTTTGCAATTTAAAAATGTGATATTGAACTTATAGAGCCTCATGTTTAAACAAAATGCTTTTTTCTTACCAAAAAGTTCACTTAAGACAAATTACTTTTAAAATATAAATACTTATTGATTCTCTTTATCAGTGACTGTTCTCCCACATTCAGGCCTTTTTTTTTTTTTTCTCATTCCAACCAATTTATTCTGAATAAGAGACTCATCAGTCAAATAGTGGGTCTCTCCTGCCCTGACTGTGCTGATTGACTCATTTTATTCTAACTGTTAGTCAAGGCACAAATACAGATGATGGTCTGGGTTTTGTTTTTGCCTTATAAAAATAAAAAATTACATACCCAGCTAGATAACCAAAAGAAATGTTAGCTTTTCCTTCAAATCAGCTTGAGCTTTGTGTATTGCTCTTTTTGAAGGCATATTCAACAGGACTCATTCGCTCCCTAATATCTAAGCAGTTCTACTGGGGGTGACAGACTGAGACAGACTGAAGTGATTTAGCATGCACCCACAGATACATGTATATGTATGTGTATATATATACACATATATATATATGTGATAAAATAATAAAAATATTTAAAAAGTAAAAATAAAACAGGTATATTAATGCCCAGTAGTGGTAATTCCTCTCTAAACAAATCGCCGTCCGTCTCTGCACACATGACTCATATTCCTTCCTTCCTCTAGTGATCCAAGAAACATGTTTATTCTGTTCCTTCACATCTACATCTGGAAGCCTTATTAGCAGAAGTAAAAATAAATTAGCTTAACTAAATATTTCAGTTTAGCAAATCTGTCTTCTCCTGCAAATCACACTTACTACCCAGCCCTCTGGAAATGCCTCATTGTTATTTGAAAAGCTTTGGCAATTCTGGAAATTTTAATTAGTTTTTTAAAAATCTTTAAATATTCATATTTTATATAAATGCTGCTGCTGCTGCTAAGTTGCTTCAATCATGTCCGGCTCTGTGCGACCCCATAGACGGCAGCCAGCCAGGCTCCCCCGTAAATACCTAATATCAAATTAGAGCAAAACTCTTAAGGAGTGGAAAACAGTGGTGTCAGGGATGCTGGCGAGTGCCTTGTCAATACCGCCTTGAGCTTACCACTTTGGTGCCTGTGGCCAGCACCTGTGGTCCTTTCCCTATGGGCTTTTTCTAGCCACCATGCAGCAGGTCAACAATACCAAGGAATTAGAAGCCCTCTGCAGGAGCTCTCCACTAATGTGAAAGGGAATTAGTACACACCCCAAATCCCTTACCCTGGAGGGGAGCAGATAACACTGAAGTGTGAGTTAGAGCTCCCAAAGACCCCCTAGCGGGATTGCACCAGTAGCCCATAGTGGTATCTAGCCAGACAATGTACCTTTTCATTGGCTGTCTTCTCTCTTTGTCTTACTGCCCAGTTCTCCTACTGAGGTTTGCTTCATCTCCCAAATAAACTTTTTGCACTGCAGTCTTTTTCCAAGAATCTACTTCTGTGAAAGCTTAAATTAAGACAGTCAGTGAGATAAGAGGGTCTGAGTAGCAGATCCTCAGGCTGGGATTCTAGAACTGAATGACTCACAACAGACAGTGGGGGCCTCATTACTGGTGGTGAGTAGAGTCGAAACAATCCCAGATATGCTGTGGCAACCCAATTAAGACACTCACCTAGGATGAACTGGGGCATGATACAGATGGAAGGGGATATATAGGTTGATGCAATTTCCTCCAGCATTTGGAAGATTAGAAGGTAACAGTAATTAAGAACGAAGAAATTGGCTTGTTGTTAAAGTGCAAGCGAGGCTCTGAAGGAAGAAGATGGCAAGCAGACTCGTGTTCCTACCAACTCAGCTGCTATATTCCTTTGCCTGAGGGCACTGTTGACCACGGAAGCCATTTTGCCCAGCAGCTGAAAGTGCTGGGAATTAATGACCCCCAGGAACAGCATTCAATCCATGAGCAACAGGAATTGGTGTACAAATACCCCAGCTCCCTCACCCTTGGAAGATATGCCTCTGAGATGCTTGCAGTTTCCTCACTGGCATTAAATTCCAGTGGCAAACAGTGATAACTGGATGAAAATACTCTCCTTGATAGTTAACTTCCTTCCCTGTCTCACTTCCCAGTTTGCTTTCAGTTCAGTTCAGTTCAGTCGCTCAGTCGTGTCTGACTCTTTGCGACCCCATGAATCACAGCACGCCAGGCCTCCCTGTTCATCACCATCTCCCGGAGTTCACTCAGACTCACGTCCATCGAGTCCGTGATGCCATCCAGCCATCTCATCCTCTGTCGTCCCCTTCTCCTCCTGCCCCCAATCCCTCCCAGCATCAGAGTCTTTTCCAGTGAGTCAACTCTTCGCATGAGGTGGCCAAAGTACTGGAGCTTCAGCTTTAGCATCATTCCTTCCAAAGAAATCCCAGGGCTGATCTCCTTCAGAATGGACTGGTTGGATCTCCTTGCAGTCCAAGGGACTCTCAAGAGTCTTCGCCAACACCCCAGTTCTACCAGTTTGCTTTACATCCTATTTAAACTCCACTCCTAGACTTTCCTAGTGGTCCAGTGGTTAAGAATCTGCCTTTCAATGCAGGCAACTCAGGCTTGATCCCTGGTTGGCGAACAAAGATCCCACATGCTACCAGGCAGCTAAGCACCACAACTGCAGAGGAGCCCACATGCTGCAACGAAAGATCCCGTGCATTGCAACTAAGACCCAACACAGCCAAACAAGTTAATTAATTAAAAAGAAAACGCTAGTCCTGTCTCAGGCTCTGCTTTGGGGGACACACTCCCCTCAACCCAGGAAAAACTTAGATTAAAGGAGAAAAGTGGAAAAGTAAATCAAATATATAATATTCTTGTGTTTAATGTTAGAAAAAACATACACATAATTGGCATTGAATAGAATAATGGAGAATAAAAGATCCATCAGATGAATCTTGCGATTCCTATTTTAAATATGCAATTAGGTAATTCATTTAGACTTGTGATTTTAAATGGAAATATATAAAAGAATTGTGGACTTAATAACATTGAGAATAAGTGGTAT
>SJYQ01002039.1:1657140-1720919 GCA_006410935.1 Redunca redunca
TTCTGATAATATAATTGCTTTTAAAAAATCAAATATGTCAAGTTTATATATATCCTTAAAATTAATTTTTTAAATAGACTAGATTTATAAACAGAATAATTATAAGTTTAAATTTTTAAATGAAGAAAAGAGCTAGAATTTGGATTTGTAACTTTCACAAATTGAATACTAATTTTTAAAAATCAAAAAAAGTATAAATTGTCTTGCTTTCAAGGACAACCAAAAGACTCACCCTTTCAGGAGTGGGATGCAGTGAACTCTTGTTTATAACCACTAAGGACTCTGTATCTTTATGTTAGGACTTTGTATCTTAAAAGGGGTCAGTCTAAAAACCCCAAGTGCCCTTAATTACAAGTTCTTTCTCAATGATTTGCGTTTTCAACCCTTTCACTGTCTTGTCCGAATTGCCTCTATCTACTGCCTGATTCTTTTTGGAATTATTTTCATAGTCTTTCTCTCAGGATCACAATCTCAGAGACAGTTAAAGGAACTTCAAGAGAAATCTGCATCTATGATCCACAGTTACAAATAGCCGTGCTAATGACATTCTCTGCACCTCAACCATCCATGGTTAAACCATACAAGATCTTTGTATTTTCTTTGCTGCTTTTCCTCCTCCTTAAAATAATCAGAATAATGATCTTGTCTATCTCTGTTGTCCCAATTAACTGAATTTTCAGTACACGAATTGAAAGTATCAGTTCCTTTAAACATATAAAACTGCTTTATATTCAGGATTTGTGGTGTATGGGGGGATTTTTTTGTTTGTTTTCTTTATTTTACTTTAATGCCTACCTAAAACCTTTTCTTACCTTGTTAGATGGAATCTTCACTTCAATGAATTTCCTAGAAAGTTTACAGGCCTTCATCCAGGTCAATAAAACAAGGTACTTCATTGCCCTGTTTTTCTAGGTACTTGTGAATAGTGATGTTCATATTTGCTTTACATAACTGTCTTCTTTTCAAAAAAAAGTAAATGCTTAAACTTTAAAAAATATTGGATACTGTTCACTGCTATAAATCAGTTAGAAATTGGTGCTGAACAACCCCAATATCCCATCTATCTATTTCACTACCACTCTTAGATAAAATGGAAGCAGCCGGCAGTCGAGAATTCCCCATCTGCCTCCCCACAAATCCAAGCCCAAGTCCTGTGGCTGCCAACCTCATCTGGAATCTCCGTGTTGCTTGAAAATCATGTGCCTGAAACTGAGAAATTTTTCTTTCACGCTTTCCAGTTCCCAAATCTGATCCTACTCCTTAAGTCTCAGCACATGACCCACTTACTTCACCAAGAAAATAAAGGCCATCCCTGGTGGGCTGCCGTCTATGGGGTCGTGCAGAGTCGGACGCGACTGAAGCGACTTAGCAGCAGCATGTTTGCTTACACAGACATTCAGCTGACAGGTCTTGAAGCTCTAGGCAGTATGCTAGAAAGAATATACCTGGGAGAAAAGTTAAGATGCAGTATCCGCCTTCCAGAAATGCCTTGCCTAGTGAAGAGGAGGATGTGAGAAAAAATAAATTTTTAAAAAGACAGTAACTATAGCTGAATGAGATGAGACAGTAATTCACAAGACCAGCAGTTTTGTAAGAAGCAACTGGAAGTAAAAAATTTAGTTACCGGGGGTTTTTCCCTGAATTCATTCTAACTACCTCCTAATTTCTAATTTAGGATCATTCTCCTATCTTCCTCCTAATCCCATTTAGAAAATGTAAATGTAAGACACATTCCAAATCATTTTTAAAATTCAAATCAGTCTAATAAATTATAACAGTGCTTAGACCATAGTTCCTACAACAGTTCATTATTGAATTATTTGCAACCCAGTGTGAATTAGCACAAAATAAATAGGGCTTTTTAAAAAACTAGTGAATCACAATGGCCTTAGGTTACCAATGACCATTTTTAGTGACAGGAATATATATGTGAACTGAAGATGGTCATGAATTGATAAACGTAACCTTGAGCCAGGGTTCAAAAACTCTAAAATTGTGTTCTATCTTTGCTAATGACACAGACCATAACTTCATGCAATAAAACTTCATTTCCGTTCAGCCCTTTCTTTCTAGTTCAGTGAAAGTCCACTTCTACCACTATCTACCCTGAGACAGCGTGCAAGCCTCTTGAATACTAAAAGGATCACAACACCCTGTCTAACTCATGAAATATTATGGGAATCATATCACATAATAGATTCAAAAACATGCTTGAAAGTGTTTTTTTAATTCTACATAGAGGAAATGTATTATATTATTATTATTAATACTCATGTGTGCAAGAGCCTAGAATAGTTTAATTAGATGGGACTGATTTTGAAACCATTTGAAACTAAAATATTTTTTTAAAAAAGGTAGAGCCCAAGAAAAAGAAAAATAGACATTGAAATGTCATCTAATTATTGCTAGGCCATTCCATGAAGTGATCTACAGATTCTTTGAAAGGAAAAGATTTGCTCTCATTTCCAAAATAGGGAACTAAGTGTTCTGTATCAGTCTGGTTTATATTCATTTTAAGCAATACAACAAAATCAGGCTCTAGTTTTTAATTTTTTCTTGAACCATTCCAAAAATACAGAGACATCCAGGTCACCATATAGTAATAAGAGTATAAGCCATACTCTTCCAACTATCCTAAGCATTTACATTCCATTTTTCTTAAAAATAACTTCCATCAAACATGAAATATCACATTTTTCATCAAGTCTAAATCATTATTGAGTATAAAATACACCATTTTTAATAATACTGCAAAAAAAATTTTTACTAAACTATGACCTACCATAACACCTTCCAATTCCAGAGATTTTAAAATAAAAAAAAAAGTTTGTCTTAGAATCAATGGATATAATCAACAGTCTTATTAAAAAAGAAATCCATATTTGTTGAAAAATTGCAAAAGGCTGTGTATTAGCAGACTGTGGTTGCAAGGAACAGAAAAACTAGATTAAATAAGAGTTTGCATGACAGAAAATCCAAAGAAAGGACAGAGGTTAGGGTTGGTTTAACTAGGGTTTGAAGTCTGTCTCAAGGGCAGTTTCTTTCCACCCCTCTGATCTGCCTTCCATAGTGTCATCCTTTCCGAAGCAAGCTTCTTTGATGCTATGGGTTTCAGGTGGCTTATCTGCACTCCACTCTACGCTGGAGGCAGGGCTTCTATTCTGGCACTCCAAGCAAGAATTCTAAAATTAACCTGTACTGCCGAGACCATCTCAGTCATCTCCCCTCCCCTAACCTGTAACTGTTACTGGGAAAGTGCAAATATACGTGAAAAGTACCCAGACAGCATGGGGAAGGGAGAAATACCCAACCAGAAAATCTGCCTATTACCAGGAAAAAAAAAAAAAAGAAGAGGCAGGGGAATTTCTTGAAAGCTGTAATGGTTAGTTTTATGTGTCAACTTGGCTCTGATGCCCAGTTGCTTGGCCAAACCCTAGTCTAGATGCTGCTGTGAGAGTATTTTTAAGATGTGACTAAAGTAGATTACCCTCCATATTATGAGTGAGCCTCAGAAATGACTGAGGTTTTCCAAAGGAAAGGAATTTCCAAACATCAACTTTACCTGTGTCTTCAGCCTCCTTCCTGGCTTCCGCTACACATTTTGGACTTGCCAGATCCTATAATTATGCTACAATTATGGGAGCCAATTCCTTAATCTCTCTCTCTGCTCCACCCCACCCCGCCCACGCAGGAATACCATTTTAAAATATTTTCTCCAACTTTATTTTTTACTTTTCCTTGCATAGAAACATATGGAAACATTTTACTCAAACGACATCATACCGGATGTACAAAGTTCTGAGGTTTTGAATCTTGCTTTTGTCACTTTATTTGTCAAAACGGTCATTTTTCCATGTCCTTAAATATGTTAATGTGATTTTTCTTAGCAGTTACCAAATAATCCATCATGTAACTAAACTATAATCTATTTAACTGTATGATTGTCTCTGGGATTTTGGATGATTTCATTTTAATCTTTAAATACACAGACTTCTCTCCTGATGTGCAAAACCAGCTAGGAGCCACCTCTGGAATCTGAGGCCTTCAGAGGTCAGGAGCAAAAGCGTTACACTTGGCAGGTATACACCTCTCTCCTGACTCATCAAGTTTTGTAAATTAAATATATACAGTTTTTTGCATGTCAGTGAAAAGTGTTTCACTAGGGGCCAGCGAGAGCTTATTATGAATAAAGAGTGTGTTGCCAGTTCGGCCTTTAGCCAGAGTGATTGTGTGTGCGCAGTCACTTCAGCCATGCCCGACTCTTTGCAACCCCATGGACTGCAGCGCGTCAGGCTCCTCTACCCATGGAATTCTCCAGGCAAGAATGCTGGAGTGGGTTGCCGTTCCCTCCTCCAGGGGATCTTCCCGACCACGGGACTGAACCAGGGATTGAAACCCACGTCTGCTGCATTGGCAGGTGAAATTTTTTTTTACCACTAGCGCCACCTGGGAAGCCCAGAGTGATTCTGACCTGGCTTCAAAAAATGCCACTTCCAGAGATTACCAGGAACATCTGCACCCACCTTGAAGCTCTTAGGGGTAATGATGTGGACCCCTGGTCCCTGCTTCTAAGTCGTCATCATGGCCAAGGGCATGCATTTGTTTTCAAGTAACATAGTAATATTGGTGACTTAATTTGTTTCCTCTTGCAAGATCCTCATCATAATGAAAAAACAACAAAGAAAATAAGGGGAGGAAGAGGAGTTATGAATGGGCCAGTATGAAATCTCAGTGAGAACATATCCTGTATCATATAGTTACTCATTCACACTCCTAATTATGAGGGAAAACGGAAGGTGTGCTCATGAACAGCGAACAGAATGGACGTTCTTGGAGAACAAAGGAACACATGGCCGCCTGGCAGACAGCGCCAGCATTTCTCTGAAGCACAATTGACTGGGGAGTTTCTGGGCCTGACTCCCCCTCCACCACACACTTCACTCTCCATCCATTACCCTCCTTGACAGAGGGCCTGGTCCAAGTCCCCAGGGCCAACATACAGCTCCCAGCAGCTGGATTCCTCTGAAACAGTTAAGTGGCATTTTTTCCCAATTACTCTTCTCTGACTTTAGATGGAGGGAAAAAAACCATTTTGTGAAATGGTCAGAGTAATGACAACAATTAATTTGTGGCTGTGGTTAAGTGCAATTTTAGCAAGGCTTTGAACTGTAGCATATGCTGATAGAGTCTCTTTAAGAAACGGCTTTCTAGCTCTCCTGTTTTATTATTTTAATACATTTTATCAATTTCCTTCTAATTGATTTACTTATTTGCCATATTCTAGAGATAACTATTGTGTTTGTATGGTGGGTTTTACTTTGAAGACTATAATTAACCCTCCTACCTAAATGTTGAGCCTGGAGACTCATGTAAAATGTGAGGTCTTTAGTATATCTGTCAGCTGACAGAAGATTCAAAAATACTCTCCTAGATGCTGAAAGATTAAAATTGTTGTATCTATGAAAAGTAATATAAGCTTACACTGAGTTTTTAAAAATATAAATGGAGGGCTTCCCTGGTGGCCCAGTGATTAAGAGTCCACGTGCCAATACAGGCAACACCAGTTCGATTCCTGGTCCAGGAAGATCCCACGTGCCACAGAGCAAAACCCAGCCCCACATCTACTGAAGCCCGAGAGCTTTAGAGCCTTTGGTCCACAAGAGAAGCCACTGCAACGAGAAATCCACGCACCACAACTAGAAAAAGCCCATGCACAGCAACAAAGACCCAGCACAGCCAAAAATAAAGAAGTAAATATGTTTAAAGTAAATAATAAGCGGAGTGGTTACATTACAGATAAGTAATGCAGTACGATAAAGAAGATTTAGTTTTTTTTAAGGAAGGGATATAATTCAAATCAACAGACATCTATGAATCTATTCTGTTCCTTTATTTATATGTTCATTCATTCAAAAATATTTATTTATCATCCATCATATCCCAGACACAGTTCAATATGTTGGACATACATAGAACAGTAAACAGACAAAAATTCTTGCCCTCGTGGGGCCTCCATTCTAGTGCAGAGAGACATGTCCCTGGGTTAAAATAAATTCCAATTTGATGAAGAAGAGAGTACATAAGCACTTGAGATGTTAAATAATGAAAATGCTACAAAACCACAATATAAGAAAATTTGCATTTAAAATAAATGCTCATTTGCCATTATTTAATTACAGAATCTTATTTATGAGGTTGAAAATATAATTGTATGACATTTGAAAATTAAAGTGGTCAATTATCCACAGATTCTTAGTAAGTATAAGGTAAGGAACTGGGGGAAATGTCATCGTATGGAAGGTATCCTCATAACCTAGCAAGAACATGCTTTGACAGTTTGATCAATGACATGGAGATGACAGAGAACATCATGCCAAAGTTTCACAATGTTCAAAATTCCTGAAGAAAGGACATATACACTGTGGAATCAGATAACATTCACAATTTCTACAGTATAATAAAAGGAAAGAATAGCTGGCTTGAGCAACAAGGTTTTGGGTATGAAAAGACAGAATCTGGTACAGACTAAAGGGAAATCAAGATAGTGGAGCAGGAAAGCTGGAGCTCACATTCCGCCACAAAAATAAAATGGGTACAAGAGAGAGTGCCTATCTTACAATAAACTACAGCCTCAATAACACTTCAGAAGTAACAAAATAGTAAAATGAGCAAACACAGAAATTCAGCAAAGGAAGTATACTTTTAAAGACATTAAGTCGAATGCAGGACTAGCCTAAATGTCAAACTTAAATTCTGAGACTGTCTGTTCTGTGATGACATCTTACCTGTATGCAATGGTATGCTGATTCTTAGGCATTTTTATTTCATTATAAATAATTATGTGTTAAGCTGTTGTGTTACTTTGTCTTTGGGTGAAGGAATATTTTTAAGACCAGCAGCAATAGCAAGGGCTATAGATTCAGAAATTAAAGGTACTCTAAAATCTATATAAGCTTTCCTGAGCTTCAGAACTATATTTAAAACCCCCACTGGTCATCTTCCAGGAATCCCTTGGGCACCTCTGACTTAATATGTCCTAAACTGAACTCTGTATCTTGTTCAATATCCCATTTCTTCATCTCAAGTAACAATTCCACCATCCACTCATACTAGCAAGTTACGAACTTGGGAATATCTCTCTCCGTCTCTCACACACACATACACACTTTTTCCAAACAGCACATGCTCTGGTGATCTCTCCATCAACATCATCAGTTTTCTTCTTGATCATCAGTTTTCCTCTGGATCACAACACTAGCTTTCTGCTTGATCTTCTGAACACTGGTCTCTCATTCACCATTCCATGCTGTTGCCCAAGTCATTTTCCTAAGAACAAACCTGAGCATAGTCACCATTTTTTTTTTTTAGATTTTTTTGGCTGTGTCACACATCATGTGGGATCTTAGTTCCCTGTCCAGGGATCGAACCTACACCGCCCCACCACCCTGAATTGAAAGTGTGGAGTCTTAACCACTGGGCCACCAGACAAGTACCCATAGACACCTTTTGCTCTAAAACCTTAATTGTCTGCCCATTCCTACCAGTAAAACATTTCTTATCACACATATTTATTTGTAAGTAATATAGACATACAATTCATTCATATACATGAAAGTGAAAGTCGTGTCCGACTCTTTGCAACCCCATGGACTGTATAGTCCATGGAATTTTCCAAGCCAGAATACAGGAGTGGGTAGCCTTTCCCTCCTCCAGTGGATCTTCCCAACCCAGGGATCAAACTCAGGTCTCCCCCATTGCAGGAGGATTCTTTACCAGCTGAGTCACAAGGGAAGCCCATTCATGTACATATTCATTTGTAAATAATATAGATATATAACTACTATATTAATATACTGTACACATAAGAAAATATAATATAAAAATTATAAATTCATTATTTTATATTCTATTTATTAATAGTAAATAAAATAATTTGCTATCACTAAGATGTTATTTAGTGAGAGTAATGTGGTTGAATATGTTTCATAATTTCTATAATGTTTTTTCACTTTATGATAAAGTGATAAAGCAACTTAAAATCTGGTTCTAAGTATACTTCATTTCAATATTTACTTTGATGGCTGTCAGAGCTGCCAAATATCTTTCACAAAGAACCCCATATATAAATGGAGGAAATGTATCATTGGATGAGCTTCTGAGATTATGATACTCATTTTTCAAAATCATCCACCAATTTGCAAGGACTTCGGTGAGAATTCACTAATGATTGTGTTACTCGTGTTATCTTCAATCTTTTTAAGTCATTTATCCATTCCATGCAGGTGGATTCTTTACCAACTGAGCTACCAGGGAAGCTCACTAGATCAGTTCAGTTAGATAATGTACATAAATCCACTTAACCAAGCACACATAAAATGCTAATCAATTGCAGTTGCTTTCAGAGTTAGGAAGGAGTGTAGGGACATCCATTTAAGACTGTGGACCTCAACCCTCCACTCAATATTCTTTGCACCTGATAAGTCCCTCTGTCTGTATGACTTTACCAACATGCAAGGACGCCACGTTAACCCATATGTTACTAAGTCCTTTCTCATATTTTCAGATAGATACGCAAGTTTTCATACTTCCTTCCCACATTTAGGTGTACCAGCTCACATAACCCTCGTGTGTTCTCACCCCACTTTGGAGACAACTGTCCAATGTATTGATCCAGATATCTCAGCTGGGCACCCCAGGCCTTTCCTAGTCTGCCCCACCAATGTCACCCTTTCACACATCCTGGCCTTCAGCCACATTGAACTATTGAAGCTATCATCATTCTCTGATCGCTCGCTCTCTGACCAGATCTTTGCTTTCACATTCCATCTCTGCAATACTCTGCCCACACACTCTTCCTGAACCCCAAGCATCCTCACCTGGTGCTCTCTTCTTCATTCTTCAGGATGCACCCCACATGTAAGCCCTTCTCCGATATTCCTCCTCACTGTCCACTGTTCTCTTAGCATTCTATTCATACCTTTAATACTCCTCAACCCAGACTATGCACACTCCATGTTTCCCTAGACAGCAAGTCCCTTGAGACTTACAGTAGATCATTTGGGTAACCACAGGCACCTAAATCAAAGATTGCCCAGTAAAAGGCATCTCAAAACAGTTTACTGGATAAATTACAACTTAGCGAGATTTAAGCAATTTTAAAATTAGAAAAGCCAAAGAAGAGCAAATCTCTTTTGAAGAATCAAAAACCATAGAAAGAAGATTCTGAGAAGACACAAGGAATCGGTTGCCTATTATTCTCATGCTGGTTGACCAACTCATAGACAGGACATGGGAGAGTCAAAATGAAAATACAATCGACAAGATAGTCTTTAATAAATCAAAACTAACTTTCAAGTCAACAAAAACCGGCTGCATTGTCTTCCAAGGGATCCCAAAGTGATGATTCCACTGGTCTACAGAAGTTCTATGGAGTAGTCATAGAAAATTAAGCAGATTTCATTTCTTGGCCTCAGACTTCATCCTTTAAGAGATCATGTGTGTGTGCACAGTCACTGTGTCGCGTCTGACTCCACGGCCCTATGGAACATAGCCCACTGCGCTCTTCTGTCCACGGGATGCTCCACACAAGAATACTGGAGTGAATTGCCATTTCCTCCTCCAGGGGATCTTTACCACCTAGGGACTGAACCCACATCTCTTGCATCTCCTGCATTAGCAGGAGGATTCTTTACCTCTAGCACCACCTGGGAAGCCCCAAAAGATCATCAGTAATCAACAGAGTAATTATATCTGCTGCTGTCAAACTGTGCTCTGATAAAGTTCTAATTACAGTTAATTCTTCTACAGTTGTTCTATATCTGCTCTAATTCGTTCTAAGCAGCATATAGAAATTTATACGTCCAACTCATTTCTTTGTGTATGAGGTTTTTTCAGTGTGGTATAAAGAGACAACTCTTTATACCACAATGGCTTTGCATGAGCCAAGGTAACATTTTGTTCCTTTTGACGTACATTAAACATTAAACATTACATTAAACATACATTAAACACCTCTTTATACTCCACAATAGTTTTGCATGAGCCAAGGTAACATTTTGTTCCTTTTGACATACATTAGACATTAGTCTAGGGACCTCCCTGGTGGTCCAGGTGTTAAGACTCCGAGCTTCCACTGCAGCAGGCATGGGTTCAATCCCTGGTTGGGGACCTAAGACCCTACATGTTGCTTGGTGAAGCCAAAACTAACTAAATAAATAATTAAGAAAAAACATAGTTTATGATGTATACAACTATATATATTATATAATAAGCATATTTTCTCTCTGCCATTCTGTATTATCTTAAGGAGGCAGCAGTTTTTGCTAGCAGACATAGCTAGAAAATAGGACTTGGGTTAGTCATTTAAGTTCTTTACTTTCATATATAAATAATGATACTTTTTAGCTAACTTACAAATATTTACTCATAAGAGCTCAAACAATGCTTTGAAGGTAATATTGTTTTTTATTTCAACATTTACGCTGTATCTAGAGGCTAGAGTCTTCACAAGGCAGTGATCCCTGTGAAGCTGCCATCTTGTGCCACCTTTACTGCTCATCTCGGTAAATGCTATTACATCTTGGTAATGAACACATCCATCTCCGTTTTACATGCCGTCACTGAAACGTATAACTAGTTTACTGCAGCATATCTCTTGAAGTTATGATATATACTTAAAGCAGTATACAGCTTAGCGAGGACTCAGAGCTAAAAATAAATAAGATAAAATGAAGAGAATTTGAGAAAACAATTTATTAATTGATAAACTCTGTCCATGTTAATCTCCCATTTTAGATATTTGTGGAAATGTGTGATTGAAGCTTTCAGAATATAGCTTTAGAAAGATACCAGTGTTATATAAAAATATTTATCTGGGAACAGTTTTATAAGAGGTTTAAAAAGGGATATCGCTGATGGATGTAGACAGAGACAATATAAAATTGTTGTGATTCAGTGCCCAGCAACATAGTACAATATCCTGTGTCTGTATTGCATTTTAGATCCTACAGCACTCTTCAGTGCTTTATCTTTTTTAAGCACATGACGTGTTGGGAGATGTAGGAGGTAGGGTTAGTTGACAGGATCTCTCCTCTGTAGAGAAAGAAGCCCGAAAGCTTATCGAAAGCTATGATTTTATTTTTTCACATTGATGAGTGATTTTTTTCCCCCTGCATATGGACTGATTTACCATCAGGGCTACATTTCAACATTCCCTTGAAGATAAAAGCATTCTTTGTCAAGGCCTTAATTGAGTCACTCAGAGGAGAAACAAGAGACAATTTGAAACTGCTAAAATATTTCCTTGAGATACGTATTCATTCCTCAAGTAGAGAATAATCATTAAAGGCAACACAATTAGCAAATTTGCTTGTGTCAATGTAACCTTACTTTTAATGGCTGGTCTGTTCTCCAATGCATAATCAAGATGCGAGATATTTCCCAGCTCTTGTGTGACAGAACAGTTTGGATGATCAATGCCTGGAAAGACTGACCTTAACTAAATCATTAGGCGACCCTGGCCAGCAGAGAGACAGAATTTCTCTACATAATATTACTGTGTCATAACAGCAAGAGTGATGTTTCTCTAAAAACTTCACATACAGCTGCCTCAAACTGGCGATCTACGCTCACCCTCTGCTATAGCCAGACTGTTCAGTTTAATCTTATCCTTAACCCTCCTGTGTAGAATGGACCCATATGGTAGATGTCATTCATGCACACCAAAATTTCTACTTTCCCATTCCTCCTGAGTACATACTCCCTAGGGTTCTGCTGAGTCGCCTCAGTTGTGTCCGACTCTTTGTGACCCGGGGAACTGTAGCCCCACCCCACCCTCCAGGCTCCTCTGTCCATGGGATTCTCCAGGCAAGAATACTGGAGTGGGTTGCCATGCCCTCCTCCAGGGGATCTTCCCAACCCAGGATTCGAATATGCATCTCCTGTATTGCAGGCAGATCGTTTACCCACTGAGCCACCTGGGAAGCCCACTTACTCCCTGAAAGTTGGATAATGACCATGCCACTTCCTTTGACGGCACAAAATCACTTAAGGTTTGGTGCAGTTTTCCATATTCTCTTCCCTTGTCGTTATGCTCATGAAGATGTCACAGGAATGAAGCACATGGTTGATGAGTCATCATGAGAGCTGCCCTGGACACTTTGCATTGCGCAGGGAATTAATTTTCGTTGTAGGAGACCACTGAGACTTTAGTGGTGTTTATTACAGCAGCATGATCTAGCCCACCCTAACAGATGGAGCCTCAGAGCCTCTCAAATCACCCTGACCACCATTTATGTAGCAGCCCACAGCTGCCTATGTGACTGTCATACCAGTTATTGTTCAGTCATCACTAGTTATCACTAGTTATCACTCAGTCATGTCCAACTCTTTGTGATCCCATGGACTGCAGCATGCCAGGCTTCCTTGTCTTTCGCCATCTCTCAGACCTTGCTCAAATTCACGTTCACTGAGTTGGTGATGCTATCTAACCATCTCATCCTCTGCTGCCCCCTTCTCCTTTTGCCTTCAATGTTTCCCAGCATCAGGATCTTTTCCAATGAGTCAGCTCTTCGCATCAGGTGGTCAAAGTATTGGAGCTTCTGCATCAGTCCTTCCAATGAATATTCAGGGTTGATTTCCTTTAGGGTTGACTGGTTTGATCTCCTTGCAGTAGTCCAAGGGATTCTCAAGCATCTCAAGAGTCGTATCTGTAAACTGTGTTTATACATGGGTTGGCCCCAGTCCTTGTTGAAGGAAAGTCTCACAGAAACATCTGGGAGCAGCCAGAAGGTAGCTGGAACGATCATGCTATGTGAACCACACCCCAGCCACGTCCCTGAATTAGCACTGAGGGCTTTCCAACACAAATAATCATCTTGATTTATTACCAAGGAGGTATCGACTTTATGAGAGGAGAGAGGAATTTAATTTAGAATACACTGAAACTTCTAGGTTAGTGGGAAATTTAGTGGAAATGCCTAGCAAATAATTGGTAATCCAGAAATGGAGCTTGGAAACCGGTCAAGAATGTGGGCATAGATTCTGAAGTAATCTCCACACATTTGGAAGTGGAACATAAGACAGGAATAAAATTTCCAAGGGAAATGGCAGAAAGTGAGAAAAATAAAAAGCCAAGAAAAGAGTCTCAGGAAACAATAATATTGGGAGGGGTGGCAGAGAGAGGAGAGAAGGGAAATATGAGAACCATGATGACAATACCCATTCATTTTGAGAGCTAAGAATACATATCTTCATTAATAAATTCATTTCCATCTAAATTTCAAGGTTTTTAATGAGGATTAAAAATGTACTACTCTTTAACAATCCATTTACTCTCTTGGATATTAAAATAGATTACCCATCCGACAGGCAACTGGACATTATCTGTAATAAAAAGCAAAATGATTTTTTAATTCAATAGCCCAGAACTCATTTATCAAGATTTAAAGTTCTTCAGAAGAAACAGAACTTTTAAATGCATAAAATTTGCTGTGCATTATAGTCGTTCATTTGTTTAACAACCTATTCTGCACCTCTGGCCCACGCTAGGTGCTCTGGGTACAGAGCACAGAATTTCAGGCAGGGTGCCTCATCCTGAGCCCACGGCACATGCCGCTCCCCTTGCCGGTACATTGGACCTTGTGCCAACTTTGCTCCTGCAAGGATCACCCCCAGAGCTGATTAGCTAACATTTGTCAAACCCTAGGTTTGTGTGTGGGGCTTCCCTGGTGGCTCAGCGGTAGAGAACCCACCTGCCTACGCAGGAGACACAGGTTTGATCCCTGGGTCAGGAAGATCCCTGGGTCAGGAAGACCCCCTGGAGGAGGACATGGCCACCCACTCCAGTATTCCTGCCTGGAGAATCCCATGGACAGAGGACCCTGGACAGCTACAGCCCATGGGGTCACAAATAGTTAGACATGACTGAGCATGCACGAACAGGTTTGTGTGGCAGGACTATACTAGGTACTTTAAATGGGTTTTCTCATTTAATCTTCAAGATTGATTTGGATCATGGCTCTTTTACAGTTGTGGAGGCTTAAATATATTAAGGAACGTGGCTGAAATCACAAAGCAATGAATTGGTGCAGTTAGGACTGAAAATAGGCTGGTCAATGCCAAAAGGATGCTCTGAGCCTTGCTACTCAAAGTGTGGCCCTTACACCAGCAGCCCAGATGTTATCTGCCTACATGTGCTAAGTTGCTCAGTCATGTATGACTCTTTGGGACCCCATGGACTGTAGCCCGCCAGGCTCCTCTGTCCATGGGATTTCCCAGGCAAGAACACTGGAGTGGGTTGCCATGCCCTTCTCCAGGGGATCTTCCTGACCCAGGGATTGAACCCACATCTCTTATGTCTCCTGCATTGGCAGATGGGTTCTTTACCACCGGCACCACTTGGTAAGCCCCTGATGTTACCTAAGAGTTTGCAAAAATACAGGAACACAGTTCCAACTTCAGACTCATGCAGTCAGAATTTGGTTTTAACAAGGCCAGGTGGTGATCCCTCTGCACATCACTTTGGGAAGCGCAGTGCAAAGTCTATGCAGACTTCACTTTAATGGATGCTGGGGATTTAGGGACAGGATTTCCCATGAGTTGCAATTTGGGGAGAACAAAGGTACGTGTGTGTCCTCCAAGAGCAAAAGGAAGGATTCAGACAACAGGTTCCTGCAGTTTCAAGCACTGGCCATCAGCAAGGGTGGGGACCACTTCCAAAAAGCAGGAGAGACCCAGCTGGGTTTTGAGGCCAGAACATTTTCTCAATTCATTTCATTAAAACTTGGTGCTGTTCCAAATGGATGCGTGCCCACATCAATAATCTGGAGTTTGCGTCCGCAGCCTGGATTCCATTTTCCAAACAGAATCCAAATATCAAGCGGCACCAGCAAGCAGCGGATTTGAAACCTCAGTAGAACTTGCTATTATTGATTATACTGTTTATCATATGGTTCAGCTCAGAGTTGCCTAGTTTAATTAATAACGTCCAGGACAAAACTAGTTTGCTCCGCAGTATCCATTGTTTGCCAGGTAGGAGTATAAACCTTTGGCGTAAGAAGTAGGTGCAAGGCGGCTGGCAGGCTCCCAGTTACAGGCACAGACTTCGGGGTGCGGCGTCGCCTCTTAAACCGCCCTTCGGAGCCGCGCCGGCCTCCGCCCTCTTGGGTGCGGCCCAAAGCTCTGCGCGTTTCACCCGCTGCCACTTTATTCCTTGTCACCAACTCACCCTGGCCCTAACCCGCGTGCCACCTTCCAACTGACAAACCGGCGGGTGGCCTCCGACCTGCCCGGCGCCTCTCGGGGACGGCGGTCCCCAACTGCACTCCGGGGAGGGGTGGCGCAGGCCGGGGTGCCCCGGGTGGCCCCGCAGGCGGCTGCAGTGGCAGACGGCGAGTCACGTGTGGCGGTGGGGGCGGAGCGCGGCCGCCTGGGTGGGTGGAGAAAACAAAGCCCCCAGCTGTCAGTAGAGGAAGGAGGCGACAGCGCCCGAGCAGGTGAGTCAAGTGCATTTAAAGCGGTACCGCCCTGGCGCACCCCGACACCCCCAGTCCTGGCTCAGTCCTTCCCAGGCTGGGTGCTGGCCGCGCATCCTCCCGCCTCCGGGGGTGCTGCAGTCCGCCCATCGCGCAGCCTGCGGGACCCGGGGTCTCTGAGCCCGGCAAGAAGTTGTGCCGGGGTCGGCGTCGCGCCCCCTAAGTGTGCACCCGCCGCTCTCCCGCGGGCCACATCCCTGCTTCGGGGCCCCAGAGCCGTGCACCCCGGGAAAGGGGGGTGAATCAGGGCTGCCACGCTGGCAGAGGCAAAGTGGACCGGCTCGAGGCTAAGGGCCGGGCTGGCTAGGACAGGGACACTTGGCGCTGGTGAAGGAGGGTGTCTTGGGAGCGCGCGGTCCTCCAGGAGCCAGAGTTGGGGAGCAGGGACCGAGAACTAGGGGCGCTGGCAGGGACTGCGCGCTACGGGGCAGACCTGGAAGTGGAGCGCGCGGGGTCCCGCCCGCTGGGACCAAACACTGGACCCCCGGCCCAGCTGCCGCCGCCACCCGCGCCCCACCCCACCCCGGGGCTTCTCCTCCCGCGGAGACCAGCCCCATCTCTCTCCACTCCCACTCCGGCTCCCGCGGGGGTTCCCGGGGCCCCCAGGATGCGGGAACTGGATGGATGCGAAAGAGAGCGGGTTATTATTATGATCCCAAGAGGTTTTCTGCAAGGAGCACCCTGAGCGCAAGGCGGGGGCTACTCAGCGACTCCTCGCTCTGTTTGCTTAAGAAATTCTTCAGTTCACTCTTCGAAGGGCTTGGCCGTGACCAGAAATCCCCACAAAGGGCGGGCAGGGTGGAGTGGCACAGAAAGACTCTTCCCTCTGAAGCCGGAGCGCTCGGTCACGCAGACTTTCAGACCCCGAAAGGGCCAGTGGACTCGGTCACCCGCTTGAGTCACTTTACCAGTCCCGTGCCAAGAGCCGCCCAGTGCAGAGAGAAGGCAGAGCTGTAACCTCGGAGGCAGGGGAGCTGCAGCCGTTTGATCAGGAGGAGTCTTTGTCTTAACCTCCGGTCCCCTTCTGCTAGTCCTTGCCGGGTCAGCAGCGCGTAGAGTAATTAATATTCCGAGCATTAGCCGTCCCTTCACCCGGGCGCCAGCCAACGCTGCTGTCCCCTCCCTGCGGGCTTTCTCCATCACTTGGCGCACGTCTTCTCCTTTTCCAAAAACATGGAACGTGGTCCAGACCCTCCAGGCAAGAGGCGGTCACTAAACGCACTATAGCGCAGTCACGTAAGACCAAGGGTTAAGTGTTCAAACCTGCACCCGCCCGCCCGCGAGGAGACGGAAGAACTTTCTTGATTAGCATAGTATCTGCCCTGCGGCCTCACTGCGAGGCGGCCGGTCCCGGCGAGGTGAAGCGTGCAGTCGCGTCTCTATTGAGGTTTGACTCAGCAGTACCAGCTTCTAATCCGAAGGACCCGAGCCTTCCAGCTTTGCCGAACAAGACACTGTGGAATGAAACAGAACAGAGATCAAAAGGTAACAGAAAGAACAATAGCGTTTGAGATACTTCGGGGAAGCGCCAAATGTAGCTTAAGTTTTTAGCAAGGAAAGGAGCGGGGAGGGGGTCGTCTAGCCAGCGTCCCTTCTGAAATGCTCCTTGGTTTGCCAGCCTTCTTTGCTGTCAAATTGAGATACCGGTTAGGAGCTGTTGCGATCACCAAGACAGGAGGTTTGGGGAGCCCAGCCGGCGGTCGTTAGGTAAGCGTAACTGACAGGTTTCACTTGCATAGGAAGAGCAAGGCTCCCAAAATTTGCACTTGAGGAGCTCTGAAAAATCCTCATACAAGTATTTCATCCTAACCCATTTCAATTAGGCAAGTTTGGAGATGACAGAAAGGCATCGGTTTGGGGTTTGTTGATGTGCTGTGTGTGTGTGTCCGTGTCCACGTGTGTTTATCTCCAAATGATTCCATTTTGCAGCCAAACCTGAGAACCAGTGAGGCAAGAGCAGAGTTCAGTGACCGGCAGCTGGCAGCTGCCAGACAAGATACCAGTTTAACCACCTGGGTGGGTGGGAGAAACCAAGCTGAAACTGGGGGGCTACTGACAAGGAGGAGGGCAGTCTGTCATCTGGCAGCTTGGCTAGCGTTGGTACCTGCCACATCAGTTTTCACCCTTTAGCCCAGAGTCTGGTTCTTACTGGAAAGATTGAAGTTCACTGTCGGTGCCTGGTTTGTGCACGGTTGTTAAGGATACGGTAGAAACTTCATTCCAGCGTGATTCACGTGTAGCAGGCAGTGGGAAAACCCAGCAGAAACTAACTCTGAGCAGCCTCGTGAGTCAGCAGGCTGTACTCCAAGGCGGAGCCCAGAGTAGGAAATAGTTACATCCAGTAGCTTATTGACACGCACTATTCCACTCCTTCGAAGGCTTATTTGAATGTCTGATCAGGATCTGTCTGCTTGTACCAGGCTCTTGCTTTTCCACCACATTATTCCACCTGCTTCCTATAATGCTGTCTTTTGTTAGAAGAGGAAACTTATAGCCAACTAGATAGACATCTTGTAACTTCCTTGGTGGGAGGCATAAAAAAAAAAATTGGCAAAGTGGTTTGGGTTATTTCAATTATGCAAAACAGAGAGGATGAATTTGCAGTACAAACATTTTGAATACAAAAAAAATCAAATAACTGATGACACATTCAGGGATAAATTAAAGGGTCTATTTAAATAGAAATGATTACATCTAACATTTTATGTCACGTTAGATTATGTTAGATTTTATGTTACTATCTAAAAGTTTCTTGTTTTAAAAAAATCATCCTCAAGGCATGATCCTAGTAAGATAGCCTGTTTAAAGGTGTACACAGTTTATGAAATACTTATTTTTATTACTATTCAATTTTTATGCCTCTCTTTTCCTCATTATTCTTTATATCATATCATCATAACTCTCTTGCCTGAATGCTTTCTTCCCTATTCTGTTTCTTTATGGGGGAACAACCATGTCTAGTATGTAGCAAGCACTCAATATCATCAGCTATTGAACTTTTTTTGACCCTATGTACCCTGCTTGGTATTCTGTTAACTGGAAGGGGCCTTTAATGTCTACAACTCCTATAGCACAGAACACAGACCTTTTGTAAATATTCATACTGAACATTATCAGGATGTGCGGAAGATATTTTTAAGCAAAGCATCCTGAGTACATTCATTTTTATTTTTCCAAGACATATATTCTGGATATGTAGGAGCCAAAGTTCTGTTACGGTTCTTAAGAACCGTAAGATGAAAAAAAAAAAAAAAAGAACCGTAAGATGGTAGCGCTTTGTTCACTTACATCTTTATATAAAGCAATTTCACATCAGGACTTCCCTAGTGATCCAGAGGTTAAGACTGTGCTTCCACTACAGGGGGCATGAGTTTGATCCCTGGTCGAGGAACTAAGATCCCTCATGCCCCACGGTGTGGCCAAAAACTGAAAATAAAATTAGCGTCCTGAGTATAACTAATAGTTGTCCTGTTACTTAACTATACTCTCATGGATCAAAGATTCACTTCACAAAAATTTCACTCTCTCCCACTTATTTTCAGAAACACACACACAGACACACACACACACACACACACACACACACTTAACCAGGTGGATGCCAAAAGGAACTAATTAAGTTAGGAGAGTTATTTCAGACTAGGATAAATGGTAGGTTAATAGTTAGCTTTAATAAAACCTTCTAGGCTTCCACCTACATTAAAAATAGTACAAAAACATCATATAGCCAGAATATTTAAAAGTGGAAATTTGGGTGTATTCCTTGCTGGATGTCAGCAAAATAAATGTTAATAAGAATTTCCAAAGGTCAGATGACATAAATGCACCCATTCTCATTCCAGTGTAGTGGAGACAGTCACTGAGAATACACTTCTGTTATTCCCCCAACTCCTTTGGGGGAAGCTGTAGGATACTGAAAGACTGAAATACAATCTAGAAAAATGAAACTAATCCAGATTAATCAGAAACTGTTCATCAGAGGATGCTAAAAACCTAGCTCTGTGATAGTCACAATTAGGCCAAAGAGGGTGAGGTGCAAAGAAAGAAGGTCACTTCAACTTTAGAAGCTCTGAAGTTTTTGAGAACAGATGAGAACCACCCAGTCTTATTATCTTAAATATACACAGCCCATTGATCTTATTAACCTAAACACAATTGGGTAGATAGTTTTCCCATGTGCCAAATAGCACAGGTTGTTAAATGATCTGGCAAAGTGGGGAGAAACCTGGAATCCTGACTTCTTTCCAAGGGTCTATTCTATCACCCTGCTGTTTCTGGACTAGGGATTTTTGTTTTGTTTTGTTTTAATATTTATTTATTTGGCTGCACCAGGTCTTAGTTGCAGCACACACGATCTTTAGTTGTGGCTTGCAAACTCTTAATTGAGGCCTGCAGGATCTAGTTCCCTGACCAGGGATTGAACCTGAACACCCCGCACTGGAAGCACAGAGTCTTCCACCGGACCACCGGGAAGTCCCTTGACTAGGTTTTGATGTAATCTTGCCTGGAGGTTCTGGGTAGGCAAGCTCAATTCTGATTATCTCCTCCCTCCTAGAAAAAGGGGAGACTCTCACATATATCATGCTCTCATTTATTCTCAAATTATCCACCTTTGGCCTAGGCCAACCTGAAACAGTTGGAGCCATCATTAGCTTCTTATCCGGATAAGCAAAGTAAGAATTTTTAACTAGTGTGATGATGGTTGGGCTTCCCTGGTAGCTCATATGGTAAAGTGTCTGCCTGCAATGCAGGAGACCCAGGTTTGATTCCTGGGTGGGGAAGATCCCCTGGAGAAGGAAATGGCAATCCACTCCAGCACTCTTGCCTGGAAAATCCCATGGACGGAGGAGCCTTGTAGGCTACAGTCCATGGGGTCACAAAGAGTCGGACACGACTTCACTTTCACTTTCATGTGATGGTGGTGGTTTAGTTGCTAAATTGTGTCCTTATTGAAAAGCAGAGACATCACTTTGCTGACAAAGGTCCATGTAGTCAAAACTATGATTTTTCCAGTAGTCATGTACAGATGTGAGAGCTAGACCATAAAGAAGGCAGAGTGCCAAAGAACTGATGCTTTTGAATGGTGATGCTGGAGAAGACTCTTGAGAGTTTCTTGGGCTGCCAGGAGATCAAACCAGTCAATCCTAAAGGAAATCAACCCTGAATATTCTTTGGAAGGACTGATGCTGATGCTGAAGCTCCAGCTCCAATACTTTAACCACCTGACTTGAAGAGCCCTCTCATTGGAAAAGACCCTAATGCTGGGAAAGATTGAAGGCAAAAAGAGGAGAGGGTGGAAAAAAGATGAGATGATTAGATGTCATCACCAACTCAATGGACGTGAATTTGAGCAAACTCTGGGAGATAATGGAGGACAGAGGAGGCTAGAAGACAGAGGATCCCATCCATGGGATCACAAAGAGTCAGACATGACTTATCGACTGACCAATGAACAATTCCCCTATGGAGAGTATTTTCAGAAGCAGGAAAAAATTTAAAAAAAGGAATTTTAGTGACGTGGTAAACCATGAAACTTCTGAACCTAAACCGTCCAAACAGTGAAATACTAACTTAGACTGAGCTGTCACTGTTTCTGGAGGTCTAGAAAATGCAGACATACACCCTTGACAGCAAGTCCATGGCCACGCTTGCTTCAGCTCTCTTTAGCCACAGAAACTTTGCTATGCCACCCTATGAGGGCATTTCCAGTCTTACTTGTTTTAGTATATGAATGCATAATTTGCGGATCTATTCAGATTTTGACATTTTTCATTGGCTGTCACGTCATACACTTAAAGCTTGATGCAGAAAGTTGCTTCTTTGGGAAATTGCACCACTCTTCTAAAGTATACATTTAAGATATTAATAAATTGCTTGCTACTTACCAAGGCAATGGTCATTAGATAATAAGCAAATATACATATAATCAGGCTTCCCTGCTGGCTCAGACAGTAAAGAATTTGCCAGCAATGCAGGTTCAATCCCTGGGTTGAGAAGACCCCCCAGAGAAGAGAACGGCTACTCCCTCCAGCACTCTTGCCTGGAGAATACCATGGACAGAGAAGCCTGGTGGGCTATAATCCATGGGGTTGCAAAGAGCTGGACATGACTGAAGGACTAACACTTCACTTCCACTTCATACATATAATCACTTATATCACTGAAGACTGACAGTGTGCTATGAACAATTTAGTTTGAAATTTCCAAATTGAAAAATAGGTCAGATTAGGATCCAGAAATTTAAATTATATGCCTTATTCTCAAAGTTGAATAGATTACTCCTGAGTCCAGAAGAAATATTTGAAAGGACAGCTATGTTGATAGGAACTTGTTGTAATTTTTTACTGTAAATGTTGCCTCTCATAAAATTTCCTTCAGTTAAGAGAACTTCCTCTTTTCTGATGACTTGTTCATGCCACAGACCATTTCCAAGTGAGTTTCACTTAGATTACTGGAGCAACTTTACAGGTTATGTATAATAACTCGTGTCCTCTTCATCTCTTCCAGAATCAGTACACCTGAAATTTAGAAATAAAAAATCAAACACTGCACTATAAATAATGTGTATTTTGAAGTATCTGAAATCAGCTAAATCTTTTCTAAAAATGAAAAAAAATTGTAAATGTATTTAATACCATCCTAGGACAGACTGGGTAGTAATGGCTTGTTGATAACTAACTTCCAAGATAACCCACTAGTGTTCCTGATGGAATAATTGGGAAAGAGGAGGAGGGGACAATGGAAGATATTAATAGATTGTATAACTCCTATGCTGACTGGATGAGGAACTAGTTCAAGTGAAATTAGCCTTCCTACCTTATTGTAATTTAGCTTTCACTATTTTTTTTTACTAAATACATTTTGTTTGATAAGTGTCTGCCGCACGTATATATATAAGGTCTTCCCAGGTGGTGCTAGCGGTAAAGAACCCACCTGCCAATGCAGGAGACACTGGAGGCTCAGGTTCGATCCCTGGGTTGGGAAGATCCCCTGGAGGAGGGCATGGCAACCCACTCCAGTATTCTTGCCTGGAGAATCCCTTGGATAGAGGAGCCTGGCGGGCTGCAGTCCATGGGGTCACACAGAGTTGACTACGACTGAAGCGACTTAGCATGCATACATTTATCACTAGTAGTTCTCTCCAAAGTAATTCCTAAAATTAGGAATTAATTGGGTTTACTGTATTTTTGCCAGAATAGGGAATTCATAATTGTCAAATGCTTAAGCAGGGACAAAACTGATACCTTGCCAGGGCCCTGTGGGACTCCTGAGCCCAAGGCCTTTCTATGTCCCCCATCTCTTTGATTATAGGAAGCAACTTTCATTCAGCTTCCATAACCTTCCCTGAGTTCAGTGGGTGAATTCAAGTGGTTGTTAATTAGGGAAGGGAGGGGATGTGAGACCAGGGAGAAATAGTCAAGGGCAGCCTTGGGGCAAGATCCTGTTTCCCCATCAATGGATGGACACAATATGTTTGAGCTGTTTTGCAGAGACTGAAACCCCTCCAGGTGGAGAAGTTAACAATGATGGTATGCTGCCCACAAGCATGTGGACCCCAGACCAGTTGGACCTGAAGGTTGCCAACTTACCTCACCACCAACTCATTAGAAGAATGTCTACAAGCTGATCACACCCTCTTTGAGCAATTACTATAAAACCTCCCACTATCTTACCCAAGTTGGGACACATAGTTTTGAAGACATTAGCTCTCCGTGGCCCCCTTTGCCTGACAAAGCAATAGAGCTATTCTTCTCTACTTCACTGAAACCTATCTCCAAGATTCGATTTGTCGCCAGTGTACAGAGAAGCTGAGCTTTCAGCATCAAAACACTCAAAAATATTCTGGTGATGGGCAGACCTTGGTTCTGACTTTAGAGTTGATTATATACATCATGACAGGAATGACTGTTGGTATTTGAAGTCAGTAGAAGGGAAAATAAGCAAGAAAAGGCAACTGGGAAATGAGGCAATTCCTGAATTTTTTGCTAAAATTTTTGAGACTTTTTATTGGCTCGCATACATAAAAGTGAAATCAGAAGACTAAATTACCCTCTTTAAAAGCTAGTCAAGTCAGCTTTCAGCAACCAATAAGCAAGAGTAGCGAGAGTGCCTGCAACCACCTTACACCTCCTTCCTTCAAAGATAATCTTAAATCCAGTCAACCTGCCAAAATGTGGTGTATTAAGAATCACCTCTCATGAGTCTAAAGAACCACTATTTTCACTTTCCCACTGAACATCTCCAGAAGAAGAAAAGACAGGGAACTAGAAGAAAAACCTTCCTGCTTTGTGCCACCTGGTTCTTCTCCAGAAAGGAAGCTATTGATACGAGACTCCATTAGCTTTACTTCCAACTTACCCTATATCATAATTTTTTTTAAAGGGTGGTCTTCAGGGCACAAATCTCCCAAAAGAAGTTTCCATAAATTAAGGCAGTAATAGCCAAGTGCTCCATCTGGTACTGGCAAGTCCAGAAAGCAATTCCCCGTGCAGCTGGGATGTTTAAACAACACTGTCAGTGGGTCTGTTAATTCTCCACCCCAGCATCTGCTCTCCTAGCACTTACATGTAAGTTAGAATCTAGGGTATATTTTTAGCAATGGTTGCCAGAGAAAATACAGGAACCCTAGTTAGGTCTAATTTTCAGATGAACAAGGTTGTTTTTTGTTTTTGACCTAAGTATATATATTGCATGGGATATCCTCATACTGAAAACATTAATCTTTTATGTAAAATTCAGATTTAACTGGGCATCCCATCTTTTTGATGGTGGTTGATTGAAGTTTTGTTTTATTTCTTCTTTTTTTTCTTGCTAAATCTTACAATCCTACTTTTATCCCATAATCTCAATATGATTAGCTTTCCTGGTCTGTAAAATATGTGATCTGCAACTATATTTCTGAGGATAATAAAATATCTGAGTTGCCTTCACCTACTAAAGAGAAAAATCAAGCCACTATCAGAAGTCTTGTGCATTTTGCTTACTGAAGAAGGGAAATAAAAAGTAAAGCCAGATCTAGAAAATTAGAAGCTTTTAAACCAGTGTATTCATCTGTTTAATTTTTGGCTGTGCTGGACCCTCCCTGCAGTGCCCGGGCTTCTCCTTGCGGTGGCTTCTCTTGCTGCAGCGCCCCAGCTCTCGGTGCTCGGGCTTTAGTGGTTGCAGCATGCGGGGTGGAACGCAGGCTCAGTAGTTCTGGCGCCGGGGCCACGTGGCTCCTTGGCTTGAGGGATCTTCCCAGACCAGGAATCAAACCAGTGTCCCCACCATTAGCAGGTGAACTCCTATTCACTTTGCCACCAGGAAAGTCAGCAACATTTTTTATTTGTAAAATATCTTACGGTACGTTCTATTCTTTCACAAACCTCTTAATAGATACTTTAATAGGTACATGGGGTAACATGGAAAAAACCCATCAACCACGTCCACAGGACACTGCTGGTCCAAGTTCACCCTCTGGTGATTCCAATGATGCCTTGCTAAAGTGAGGTCCCAGGTCCTATTTCATCAGCATCACCTGGGATATCTTGAAAGGCAGAGTTTTGGGCTCCACCCCAGACCTTCTCAATCAGAATCTTCACTTTAACAAGAGCCATAAGTGATTCATATACATATTAAAGTTTGAGAAGTCCTGAACTAAAGGATCCACTTTTTCACCATAAATTGGTCTTTATGTTTAATATCATGTTGCAGTAATCCTTAATAAACTGTCTCTTTTAACACATTAGGAATAGTTTCCTTTGATCCAGTATCTTCAAGATAGGGAACTACTGTATTTCTATTTTATTCATATGAAAATCCTAAATGACCATTTCTAATATTGTTTTATAATGAGGATATGTAACAAAATAAAATAAATGTAAGGCAATGGCAACCCACTTCATTACTCTTGCCTGGCAAATCCCATGGACGGAGGAGCCTGGTAGGCTGCAGTCCATGGGGTCACTAGAAGTCGGACACGACTGAGCGATTTCACTTTCATGCACTGGAGAAGGAAATGGCAAACCACTCCAGTGTTGTTGCCTGGAGAATCCCAGGGACAGCAGAGCCTGGAGGGCTGCTGTCTATGGGGTCGCACAGAGTCGGACACAACTGAAGCGACTTAGCAGCAGCAGCAGCAAGTTTAAAAAACTCTCTCGCTAAAACTAATTCAACAACCTATTATAACATTCTGGGTTGTCCTTAACCTACAAATCACCAGCAAATCTTTTTGTGCCTTTTTACTTCATATACTACAACTTACATAAGAATATTTCAGTTCAGTTTGGTGCTCTGTGATGAATTGGGGGGGTGAAATGGGGATAAGTGGGAGGCAGGTTCAAGAGAGAGGGGATATATGTATACATATTGCTGATTCACTTTCACTTTAGTGAAACCAACACAACAGTATAAAACAATTATACTGCTATTTAAAAAAATTTTAAGAATATTTATATGCCAACAGCATACATTCATAATATTCCTTAGGTTCTTCTAAAACTGAACAAAAGACATGCAGTTTGGGCCTATGGCAAATTTCAAACTACTCTTATGAAAATTTAAGTTTTTAAAAGTAATTTAAAAGGTTTCATAGATCTTAATGCCTCTTGAGTTCAAAAACCTCCCTTTATAGTTGCCTGCTTGTTTTTTAGAAGTTACAGGGTTGTATGCTAGAAAGAATTCTTGAATTGGGGTGAGAACATCAGAAGGCCTGGTGCATACAACCAGTTCTGCAGCTGACCAACTAGGTGATTCGGGAGACTTTAACATCCTTCGTCACCATCCCTGAAATTGAGTTTTCTCAGCTGTCACATAGAGACAGTGGAGTTTGAAATTGTCTCACAAGATTCTTATAAGAATCTTGAAAGGCATCTTATTTGTAAGATATCTTAAGATACTTTCTGTTCTTTCACAGACCTTTCAATAAAATAGATGCTTTAACAGATAAATTGTTAGCGCAAGTATAGTAACGGGAGAAACCCATCATCCACGTCCACAGGACACTGATTGTTGAAGTTCAGTCTCAGGTGGTTCCAGTGATGCCTTGTTGGTCAAGTGAGGGCCAAGACCTGTAGCATTAGCGTCACCTGGGATGTGAGTTTACCCCAGATAACATGTGGGGGGAGGGTCTCTGTGATAACTGTGTTGTGTACGGCGATGTGGTCTTAAGATTGGTTTTGTGTCCTGCTTCAGCTAGGGCTGGCAGTTGACTGAAGGTTAAATGATGTGGTTTCCCACAACATGCCTGTTTTGGAATAAAGTGAAAGTTGCTCAGTCATGTCCGACTTTTTGCGACCCCATGGACTAATGCAGCCTGTGGAATTTTCTAGGCCAGCATACTGGAGTGGGTAGCCATTCTGTTCTCCAGGGGATCTTCCCAACCTAGGGATCAAACCCAGGTCTCCCGCGTTGCAGGCAGATTTACCCGCTGAGCCACAAGGGAAGCCCATTTGATTTGGAACAAAGATTACGGTAATTTTAACAGTCCCGTCTACAGAGCCATTGCACACACACCTCATAGACATGCAACCTGAGGCTCTATGACCTCGACAACCATAACTCTGCCCTCTGCATCAGAAACTGAAAGTTTTCCTCCTGGCTGGGGTCAGCAATGTGTCCTGGGGGCACTGAACGATGAATTCCTCATCAGGTTACCAGTCAACGGCTCTGTGAAATCAAATGATCCGAGGCTTTTTCCTGCCTGAATTCTATATAATTCTCTTGCACTTTTTCCCAGGAAAAATTTATTAATGGGTATAAAGACATGCTCTAATATTTTTAATTAGTTTTTTAAATAAAATATTATTCCTTCAAAAACATGTTTTTATGTCACTATTAGCACATTCATTCTATATGTGGTTATGTTATTAAGTAGCTTTATATCTGAAACAATCACATAATCCCAGATAGAAGGAAGCTTCACGGTCATTTTGTTAAGGCACCCCAGGGCAGAGTTCTCCCCTCTACCCAGCCCATGGAGGAGAAATTCAGTTGTTTTGCTGTTTTAATAAATTCATTACTGAGAGTCTGAAAAAGATGAGGGAGGGGCGTGAGGGGAAACACTCCTCTAACCACCTTCATGCAACTCTCGCAAATCTATTTGTATGTTTGCGTGGAGCTCTTACCATCTGCATTTGCATTCAACAATATTTCACATAAAAATTTCCCTTAGCATGTTGAATGCCACTTCCCATATTCAACAGTGTTTCTAGCTTCAGTATCTTTGCACTGCCTTCTGACTAGGATGGCAGTTATTTATGCTTAGCCTTTGTCTTAGCTCAGCTGTTAATCCTTTTAGGGCCCCACCCCTCCGAGTGTGCTCCAGGAACCAGTGAAAAATCTTATAAGTGCCCAGGCTCAGGCTCCACCCCGGTCGTTCTCCGGAATCTGTCCTTTAATGAGATCCACAGGTGTCGGTTGTTATGAGTGAGCATTGTTCAGGAAGGCCTTTCCTAATCTCCTAACCACCCCTTCCCACCACCTCCCACTGGCCCACGCAGCCAGGATAAGATAGGTAGGTGGATCCTTGTGATTGCCTTTTCGTTCGCCCCACACCCCAACCTGTCTCTGGTTGGAGATGGTGGTGGACTTGTAGTCACCGCAGTCCCTTGGTCCTCAAGCAGCTCTTGATACGTAAGAGCTTTCTATTTGGAATTTTTATCGTTTTCCAGCCCCCCTGCTTTCATAGATGAAGAAATGCAGAAGACAAGTTTTCTTCCTGCTGGGAAACGGGGTGCTCAGGTAGGACTCTCTCGTTCATTGGCCTGCAGTTCAGGGGTTCCCATTCTGTTCAGTTTTTTGTTTGTTTCTGTTGCAAATTTTTATGACAGAAAATTCATGGGGCAGGTGACGCTTCTCTGCAAGTACTTTCTAAAAGTCTACTCCTGGAACTTTATTTCTTTTGCCTAAAATATTGATATCTTTTAAACACCAACATCTCTGAAAGGAATCGTGCTTTACACTTGGTGTGAAGGTGGAGCAGCAAGCAGGTTGGGTCAGTGTTTGGGGAGAGACAGAAATAGTGATTATCTGCTGGAAGGAGATAGAAAACACTTGTAGGTGATGTGCTGTGTGTGTCTGAGCTAAGTTGCTTCAGTCATGCTTGACTCTGTGCAACCCTGTGGACCATAGCCCACCAGGCTCCTCTGTCCATGGGATTTTCTAGCAAGAATGCTAGAGTGAGTTGCCGTTTCCTTCTCCAGAGGACCTTCCCAACCCTGGGATCGAACCCGTATCTCTTATGTCTCCTGCACTGGCAAGCATGTTCTTTACCACTAGCGCCATCTGGGAAGCCCGCAGTAGGTGATAGGAAAGACAAACAGTGGAACGCTGCAAAGCTGCTTCTGGTTCTGACTGGTGTTACAATAGTTTTGTCTTGAGTCATTTTTCCATTTAAAAAAACATTCACATTTTTTGGACCTGTAAGAATCTCCAGATGGGGCTTCCCTGGTGGCCCAGTGGTTAAGACGTTACGTTTCCACTGCAGGGGCGGGGGTTCTATCCCTGGTCAGGGAACTAGTTATGCATATTGCAAGGTGTGGCAAAAAAAAAAAAAAAAACTCAGGATGGACTTTTCTCCCCCATCCTGCATCTCATCTGTGACAAATTTCATCCACCTGCTACTGACTTTTCTTTTCAAATATGTGTTTTTAAATTGTAGACAAAGTGCAGGTACATCAATACTGATGTTTTTAAACTCACCTTAAAACTAAGCAACATCTGAACCACGGGGAACTTTCACTGTTTTCATGAACTACCAAGTCTTTTCACTGTGGAAGGAGTGTTTTGTGAATTCAGGGACGGACAATCTGCTGGAGGGAGGCTGAGCCCTGGAGGCTGCTGTTTTGAAGTCGCGGGAGACTGATTCCGGCTTTGGAATCAGATTGTACCCAGCCACAAGAAACATCTGTCCTGCAGGGCTATTGTTCCTCATATCTGAAAAGAACAAGAGGCTCCTGGTACTGCTTACCAACAGCTCCTACAATTAGCTACACAGATCACAAGAGTATAATTATATTCAAGAGTGTGTGGCTCCCCGGCCCCAGGAGTCTACCACTATACTTCCCCATCACCATGGACACCAACTCCAGAGGAATCCTAAGTCTAAGTCAGGTCTATCCCTTGGGGAAGCATGTACAAGGCTGTCTGTCCTAAACTGCTTATCTGAGTGTCTGTGATACGATTCATGGTAGTTTGCCCAGACTTTGGACCTTGGGTGGAGTTTGCAAGACATTTGACGCCTTCAGAGTGTACCCTGTTGAGCAACCTGACGCAGGTGAGCCGTGCAGGATGACTAGAACGATTGTGTATTCTACATACTGTGACATCAAGCTTAAGTCTATTTGAGTCATACTTTCCCTTGGGGTTGTGACCCATCCCAGTGAAAAGAGATTTTTAACAATATATTCTTGGGAGGCTTAGGGGTGTTCTAAGAGTTGCTCTTAGAATCTGAAAGCATTTATGTGGCTTGTTTTTCACATTTGGGGTGTTTGTAAACCTTGTTACTAGCCTTGGACATTTTTTTTCTATCATATTAATAATTTTGTAGGAATATGGTTGAGTTTTACACCTTGATTTCTCCATCGGGAAGGACTACGCAGATATTTCTTACTAATGCTCATGAGAAGAGGTTCTAGAGACAAAAACGTTAAAACAGTTAAAATTATTCCAGATGTGAAGAGTTGGAGAGATGATAGAGTCTGCAGCAACATCTCCCAAAACATTCAAAAGAAAAGTAATGAGTTAAGACCAAAAAAAAGAAAGTGAAACTGTTAGTTGCTCAGTCATGTCTGACTCTTTGCGACCCCATGGACTGTACCCCACCAGGATCCTCTGTCCATGGGATTCTCCAGGCAAGAATACTGGAGTGGGTAACCATTCCTTTCTTTAGGGGATATTCCTGACCCAGGGATCAAAGCCGGGTCTTGTGCATTGCAGGCAGATTCTTTACCATCTGAGCCACCAGGCAAAAAAAAAAAAAAGTTTGTCTCTAATTAGCCTCCTATTCAAATAAGGATCTTCTCTTAAAACTTTGCAAGTTAGGCATAACTTCATCCTTATTGTTTTTATTAATAATAAGTCATTTACTTTTAAATTTTTATTTATCTACTTCTAGGCAAGCATTGGGTCTTCGTTGCTGCGTGCAGGCTCTCTCTAGTTTCAGTGAGCAGGAGCTGGAGTTACTCTCTAGTTGCAGCGCTCAGGCTTCTCTTGTGGAGCACGGGCTCTGGGCACATGGGCTTGTTACTGTGGCTCCCGGGCTTAGTTGCCCTGTGGCCTGTGGAATCCTCCCAAATCAGAAATTGAACCTGTGTCCCCTACATTGGCAGGCAAACACTCAACTAATGGACCACCAGAGAAGTCCCAACGGTCAGTCATCTGAAATATTATCTTAGGGAGCCGGTTCTCATCCCAGTTCTGCTCAAAGAGCGATTGAAACGGTTCCACTCACCTGTGGCCCCTATTCATCAATAAAGAAGGGATTTTTATTTTTAACTTATCCTTTTCCCACAGGACATCCTAGTGTGCTGAAAAGTGGTTGTTAATCCAGCTTTCTCAGAATAAAGTACAATAGAAAATGCGTTGAGAACTGTATTTCTCCTCCTCTGGAGAATTCACACATTCTTTAAAACATGAGGAAAATATATAGTTTTGATAACCCACTTGCACATCAGATTAATTGAGTTAGATTGTAACAGACAGAAGCAGTGGTAAGATTCACACTTCCACTTAATATGTGGAGAATGCCATTGCAGCTAGTCAAAATAGGAAAACAGAGGGATTTCTAGAAGAGCAAATGCATTTTATAAGGGATGCACTCAGAAATCCTTCTCTGCTCACTTTCCCCTGTGCCTGTGGTTGGCACTGAGTCATCTCTCCACCAATCAGCTTGGGCTGAGATGCAGAGATGTCATATACTGCATCCTGTTAGACAGAAGTAAAGACATGGGAAAAGCAGAACCTCTGACCCGGTCCAGCAGTGAGTTGTACTGTGCTGCCCACACATACAGTACAGGCAAGACAAGAAAGCCTGCATCCCATGGTGCAAAGGGCATTCCCTTTTACAAGACTAGCTGAGTGCTAGAAAACGCGAAAAGGCCAAACATCAACACTTGTGACCAGGGCTAAGAATCATTGCCGTTTTTATCATGTGGCCCTGGTACCATCATTAATGCCAGATGGTGCTTCAGTAGGGGCTTATGATGAACAGAAGCTTCCCCTGACTGGGCCATAGTGTCACTGCTTCTGGACTCTGGAGACACCGCCCTGGGGAGCAAACACAGGCAGGTGTGTTCTACACATCTTTCAGTCTGGTGTCATCAGTGTGTTCTAGCAAAGATCGTCTCACAAAATCAGTGCCTGACTCACTGTATGCTTTTCTTTACGCCAAGTAGTATCATGCTGCAATTGATCCTCAATCAATGTAGGTTTGAACTGCACGGGCCCACTTGCACTTGCAGATTTTTGATAGTAAATACTACAGTACTGTATGGACCCTAGTTGGTTGAATCCTTGAATGCAGAAGAACCTTGGATGTGGAGGGCCAACTGTAAATTATACTTAGATTAACCCCCACCTTGTTCAAGGGTCAACTGTGTTTTTAGAGCCGCATGCAGCCTTGGAGGCCATCTCATTGAATCCCATTTTTTCTAGATGAAAAACTGAGGCATGGAAACTTTTCCTACTGAAAACTTAGTAATTTTAGAGTCCTAAGGGGTTTTTTTTCAGCTCATTGTTTGCATTTGGCAGTGCTTGTTGGGTCATCTAAGCAACCTCCTGGTTTTCAAGCATACGGTGCTCCTCCTGTGTGCTCAGCTGACAGCTCAACCTTGGCTGTCCCCTCGAAGAGCAGCAAGGAAGGACTTTGTGGGATAGGGAAGAACAAGAAGGCAGAAAAATAAGCGTCTCTAGGATTCAAACAACTTGAAAGACTTCAGACTGTTAAACACTGCATTAAATGTAAGTGGTATCTACAAAGCCTGAAATCCCTCCAGCAGTCCTATGACACGTGAGGGTTCTACTCTAGCTAACAGGAAAAGTTCTACTTGTGGTCAAAAGATTATTTTTTGCGTTTTTCTCCTTGGCTGCCAACTTTAGGTGGTGGTCAAAATGTGGGGTTTGTTGAGATTACAGACCACAGCCCCTCCCCAAAAGGCAGTGAAATAGTTTCAGAAGGGCCAGTAGTGACCTGCTCAAAGGATTCCTTCACATCACTTTCATGGAGACCACATCGACAAAATCCCTTTCATTCAGTCATGCTCCTCCGTTCCATTTAAGCTATTTAGTTTCCCTAGAATTGATTGTATTTTGATATTTCCTGGCTATCTAATTAATACTCAGACCTCGTTGATGAGGGATATGTGTTCAAATTCAGTTATTTAATAGTGATAATGATAAACGTAAGTATTTTCCATTTACCTAGAAATTTACAGTTGGTAAAGAATTTTTACACATGGCAGCCACACTCTAAGTAGCTGCAGTTTACAGAAAACTGTAAAATTAGGGCCCAGAGTTTAAATGGCATGCCCAAAGCCACTCTACCGGGAAAACCTCAAGCTCAGAAGTGGAGAGACCACCTGCCTTGCAACTCGAAGCGTGGTCCCCGGATTGGCAGCATCGGCGTCGCCTAGTGTTTGTTTGTTTTGGTTGCGCTGGGTCTCCGTCGCTGTGCATGCTATGGCTCTAGTTGCAGTGAGTGCAGGCTGTTCTCTGTTGCAGTGCACGGGCTTCTCACTGCAAGGGGGTTCTCTTGTTGTGGAGCATGGGCTGTAGGGTGTAGGCTCAGCAGATGTGGCACACGGGCTTAGTTGCTCCCCCGCCTGCGGACTCCTCTTGGACCCGGGATCGAACCCTGCATTGGCAGGAGGATTCTTATTCACTGAACCACCAGGGAAGACCATCTAGAAGTTTCAGAAAGATAGACTCTCAGACCTTACCCAAGATCTATCAAAACATAGTCTGAATTTTAACAAGATTCCCAGGTGACTCTTGAGAAACTCTTTCAAACTCTACAGCAGTCATAAGATTTTCCCTTTTGCATTCACAGCTCTATGATATAATTAATTTGTGTGTCTTTTATCAGGGGGCTGTACTGTGTATTAGAGCCCCCTTGATGCCTGGGATTAAATAGATGTACAGTGGCACTCCAGAGGTCCGGCTTTGAAGTCCAAACATCTGAGTTTGAACTCCAGCCCTGCCCAAACCTCAGTTCGTGTACCTATAAGATAGGAATAAAAATAGCCCTTCTCATAGGGTTATTGGGAGTAAATGACCTGATACATGTAATAAATGTGTCCCAGCACCTGATGCCTTAGCTGGGTGTAAGTGGTAGATGTTAGGTGCTCAATAAATGTTGAGCAAATGAATGAATAGAAACTTAAAAAAAAACCTTTTACAAATGTCAAAACTTGGTACCCTATTGCTCCAAATATATGAAAATGAATTTTAAAATAATATGCAGAGGAAGCCTGACATAAGAGGAGAAAAAGGTAGAATGGGTCATAATGGATCCACAGGAAAGCATACAACTCAGAATCAGGAGACCAGAGTTTGGATACCAGCTCTGTCCTTTGCTACCTGTGTGTTAGCACAGGAGCCTATAACACACAAGCTCCTAAGCCTCAGTTCCTACACGTGGAAATTGGGATCAATGATGGTTTGTTTTTTTTTTTCTCAAGTTCTGAAAAAAAAAAAGGTTTTGTAACTGACAGAGTATGCCTACCACTCAGCACAGCCCTGGCACCTAGGAGATACTCCATAATGGATGTTTCCTCAATTGGAGTAGAGTGTGCCGTGTCAACAGGATGAAAACTGGATGTTAGAATAGTCTGTGGCCCTCCAAAACACAACCCTAACAAAATCCTGTTCCTTAGTATTTCATTTGACATTATTTTGCTGATGAAGGTCTGTATAGTCAAAGCTATGGTTTTTCCAGTAGTCAGGTACGGTTGTGAGAGCTGGATCATAAAGAAGACTGGGCACCAAGGAAGTGATGCTTTTGAATTGTGATGCTATAGAAGACTCTTGAGAGTCCCTTGGACTTCAAGGAGATCAAACCAGTCAATCCTAAAGGAAATCAATATTCATTGGAAGGACTGATGCTAAAGCTGAAGCTCCAGTCCTTTGGCCACCTAATGAGAAGAGCTGATTCATTAGAAAAGACCCTGATCCTGGGAAAGATTAAGGGCAGAAAGAGAAGGGGGTGACAGAGGATGAGATGGTTGGATGGCATCATTGACTCAATGGACATGAGTTTGAGCAAACTCTGGGAGACAGTGAAGGACAGGGAAGCCTGGCGTGCTGCAGTCCATGGGGTTGCAAAGAATCAAACACGACCTAGTGACTGAACAACAAGAAGTATTTAGTTTCTTGGGAGTAGGAAACGTCTTTAAAAGCTCCCTGTGGGCAGGTGTCGAGGGAGGGAGGTGACAATGAAAAAACTGAATTAGAAGTTTGGCTCTGCGACTCAGTACCAGGTGAGAGTCCCAGGGAAGATATAAAGGAGAGAAAGGCAGCTAGCCAAAAGGCAAGCAGAGAGAACCTCTGGTTGTAAGAGAACTATGATTTCAAGATCTAGGTGTGATGTCATATGTGAAAGAACATTGCAAAATTAAGAGCTGTAGACACATATAATTATGGAAAGAAAAGACTCTAAGGAACAGTCCTCTAGATCAAATTCATTCCGCAGATCATTGGATCCTTGGATGCCGAACTCTATGATACAGAAGGCTGACTGTGCCATTTTATATAAGGGACTTGAGCACCTGTGGATTTTTTGGTACCCATGGATGGTCCTGGAACTGTGTGGTAAATATTTTCAAGCTGGATATTTTACCTGGATTTATTTCCCATAATAGGTTGATTAGGGGGAAAAAACAGTTATGAAGAAAATTAGCTTCTTCTCTAGAATGTCAGTAGGTTATTTTCCAGGTGAGTGGAATTCAGCATGAATTTCTCCATCAGAGAATCTCTTTACTAATACAACCCCAAAACTTTTTGTAAGTAGACTCCTTGGTAAATCAAACCCCACAAGCAGTGTTGGTTGGTGCCACATCACATTCTAGGGTCCACGTGAGCCCAACAGAAAACTTACAGGCAGAGGCCATACAAACATACCTGCACTTTTTTTTTTCAGAAATCTAGTTTATTTTCCCCACCTCTTTCAGAAATATTCCTCTTACTTCAAAAGCAGTGCAGTGATTTAAGAAGTACGCGTGGGGTTTGGAGTCAAAGAGAACTACATTCAAGTGGGGTTTGGAGTCAAAGAGAACTACATTCAAATCCTACTTCCCTTACTTATTAACCATGTGACTCAGAGTAACAGTGTTACTGAGTGTCTGTTTTCTCACTTGTAAAATGGGAGGTAGGGGGTCGGATAACAAAACTGGATCATTGTAAAACTGAAGATAATGCTTGCTGCTGCTGCTAAGTTGCTTCAGTCGTGTCTGACTCTGTGCGACCCCATAGACGGCAGCCCACCAGGCTCCCCCGTCCCTGGGATCCTCCAGGCAAGAACACTGGAGTGGGTTGCCATTTCCTTCTCCAATGCATGAAAGTGCAAAGTGAAAGTGAAGTCGCTCAGTCGTGTCCGACCCTTAGCGACTCCATGGACTGCAGCCCACCAGGCTCCTCCGTCCATGGGATTTTCCAGGCAAGAGTACTGGAGTGGGGTGCCATTGCCTTCTCCGAAGATAATGCTTACAAGGTGCTTAATCTATTGGCTGGTTCAGTTCAGTTGCTCAGTCGTGTCCAACTCTTTGCAACCCCATGGACTGCAGCATGCCAAACCTCCCTGCCCATACCTGCACATTTTAAAAAGTTCTGTCCACTTACCAACACTTCTAACAGACTCTCCTGGAAATGTCAGAGCTTGAAAAGATTTCCACACAACGCAAGTTGGACAATGGTTATTCATCTTTTGAGAGAGATCATAGCAACCCTCTTGCTATTGCCAAAGTCTTAGATTTCACATCATCTCTCTTATACTGTTAATATGTTAGTGGGTTCCTTCTTTGGGTGGTCGAAGGAATGACAAGCTATAGATAAGATACATGTAAAGCAGGGTTCTAGTTTTCACTGTGATCTGAGCCATAAACTTGAACCCTGGACTGTAAGTGAACCTGACTCTGTTCTCTGTGCTGCTTTTCTGCTTTACAAACAATCTGCTACATTTCCTTATCAATCACACTTACGAGTAAAGAAGCTGTTCTATTCCAATCCCTCTATTTAAAGTGGATAAAAGGATGAGTGAAAAATAATTACTAAGAATATTTCACAGAAATACAGTGAATGTGGTATTTCTCATACTTAGTTTGTCACATCATTTTTACAGATTTCTTGTGTAAACTAGTGGTTTAGTCGCTAAGTCATATCCAACTCTTGTGACCCCTTGGACTGTAGCCCACCAGGCTCCTCTGTCCATGGGATTTCCTGGGCAAGAATACCGGAGTGGGTAGCCTACCCCTCCTCCAGGGAATCTTCCCAACCCAGGAATTAAACCCAAGTCTCCTATATTACAGGCAGATGCTTTGCAGACTGAGCTACAAGGGAAGCCCCCTTTTATAGATTGGCACATGAATATTCTATAATAAAAAGGTCAATCTGTCTACTTCTAGGGCTAGTAGCAGATGGATAAAGGAGGATTCTAGAAGAGGGGATCAGCCTCAGTTTGTATAAAAGAACTGAATTTTTTATTTAATTATAAAATGGTCTCTTCAGATTATCTTTTATTTTTACAGAAACCCAGATCACAGGACCATAAGAAGTTTATAGCATCATTACCACGCTTAATCCCTCCCCTTCAAATCCCTTTATCAACCAGCTACAATTTTTCAAAAGCCTTTTAATATGCAATATGGGATATTTGCGGTCTGCTTTTCTTAAGGAGAGGAATGCATTGTACCATACTCAATACCAAAAATTCAGTGTAATTTGACTCTTTCTTGCCAGAGAACCTCATTTGGGTTTGGTTTCCCTGGTGCGAGCTCAGCTCTCTGCTTCCCGGCAGTCATGCCTCTGGTCCCCTGAGAGAGCTGAATTGGGCAGTCTCTGGGCTTCCTTCTGGTGCCCTGGGAGGGCCCTGAGCCCAACAGGGGGCCACTAGCTGAGGCAGTGGTCAGTGGAGGCACGGCGCTCAGGAAGGCTGACATCAAGGAGGCTCTGAGGATCTGTGACCTTTCGCTCATGCTTACAAACTGCATGATTCCTAGAAAGCCATGGGCCTCCCACACTAAAGAATGTGATCTACAACTGCAGTACCTCCAAGCAGCTTCAGGGAATTTGGAATTCAGGATAGAGCTCATTCTGAAGATGCAGATAGCTGAGTCAAGTCCTGGGAAGAAAACCTAGGTTCAGGGCCCAGCAGTGTTCTCTTCTCGGAAAAGCTGGGAGCAGCTGGGGAGGCAGGAATAACTGCTTATTTGTAGGAAGAGGCTGCTTCAACTTTGCCTTGAGCAGAAGCTTCGCCGGCTAGATATGTAATGTGTATGTAGTCACTTCAGTCATATCTGATTCTGCGACTCTGTGGACTGTAGCCCGCCAGGCTCCTCTGTCCATGGGATTCTCCAGGCAAGAATTCGGGAGTGGGTTGCCATGCCCTCCTCCAAGGAATCTTCCTGACCCAGGATTTGACCCCGAGTCACTTATGTCCCCTGCCTAACCCTAGGGGTTAGGTGGGCAGGTGGGTTATTTACTGCTGAGCCACCAGGAAAGCCCCCACTGGCATGGGTAGCCGTTCCCTTCTCTCGGGATCTTCTCAGAGATTGAACCCATACCTCTTGTCTCCTGCATTGGTAGGCAGGTTCTTTACCACTAGCACCACCTGAGAAGCCACAGGTATACTGGGTTAGCCAAAAAGTTCATTGGATTTTCCCATAACATCGTATGAAAAACTTGAAGTTTTTGGCCAACCCAGTAGCACTGAAAAAAAGAACTCTTCCTTTCAATATGGCACAATTGGCAATATTTTTACAACCCTTTTTTCATTCTGACATATCACTTATGTACCTGTGGTTTTATGGCTAAATAAGGAAGCAGTGTTTTGGACGGATTTGGAACAAGGATGGAAGTTGTGCTGTGCCCTACCCATGAGATGCCAGAATTCTGAGTTTGTTCAAAGAAAGAGGATTTGAAATTTCCAGAGGTTGGGAGAAAACAAAATGTGCTTTGTTAAAAGACTTTGACCGTGTCATGACTCTCTTCCGAACAAAGACATTTGGTCTTTTCAAGTAAAACAAATCCAGCAGTCAGACCAGAAGAAATAACTGGTTTACGGCCACTCATTTCTGGGGTGGCTGACTAGTGCTCAAAATGAGAAGAGTCAATAGGGTCTCTCCTAAGGTGAAGAGAAAGCCCACCAGCTCCTCTCTGTGGGGTGATTACATGTGTGTGTGCTAAGTCACTTCAGTCATGTCCTACTGTTTGCGACCCTGTGGACTGTAGCCCTCCAGGCTCCTTTGCCCATGGGATTCTCCAGGCAAGAATACTGGAGTGGGTTTCCATGCCCTCCTCCAAAGGATCTTCCCAACCCAGGGATTGAACCCGCATCTCTTATGTCTCCTGCTTTGGGAGGCAGGCTCTTTACCACTAGTGCCACCTGGGAAGCCCAGGGTAATTACAGTTAGATCCTTATTTAGTGTGTGGCGCAGGTTAGAATACAGAACACCTGCCTTGTCATCAACAAACCACAAAGGATGAAATTCTATTCCTGTGCAAATAAGATGTGGGAAGTTTGGAACTTTATGGAAAGCATGAACTTGAAAGTATGACAGATTGTTTCTAAAATGCAGAGTGTATCACACTGCCATTTAGAAGTCATTTGTTTTATACATCAACTATCTATTTTACATATAGTAATATATGATGTTTCAATGCTACTCTCTCAAGTCCTCCCAACACAGAAGGGTAGGCTGGGGTGGAGGGTGGGAGGGGGTCAGGAGGGAGGGGACATATGTAAACTTATGGTTGACTCACGTAGTTGTACGGCAGAAATCAGTACATCATAAAGCAATTATCCTCCAATTAAAAATACATTTAAAAGAAGTCATTTCTGGTTTGCGGTGTGTGTATTTGTGTCAGCATTTTGGCTGGGAAGGTAAATGTAAGAGAAAGAGGAGATAACCGGAGAAAATTCCAAGACAGGCAAGATTGGACAGCGAATGTTTGGCAGAGGGTTCTGAATGCTAAAACCGTGGGTGAAGATTATTTTTCTTGGATCTGTGCAACATGGAGCAAATTCCTGACCCCATCTGGCCCGCTGCCTTGGGGCTTTTGTTCTTCTCTGAAAAGGTGCGGGGGGGGGTGGGAAGAAGAGGTATCTTGCTCAATTCTAGTTGCTGTCCAAGCTCCTGATTTTTTTTAAGTTAAACTTTATTTTGAGACAATTGTACATTAACATGTAGCTGTAACAAATAATATAGAGAGATCTGGTCAGTTTCCCCATCAGTGGTAACATCTTGCAGCTCTGTGTACAAGGTTACAACCAGGTTATGGACATTGATACATGTTTAAGGTACATAATGTTTCTGTTCCCACAAAGGTACCTAGTTTTGCCCTTTTATAATCATACCCTCTTCCCTCCAGCCCTCACTTTCTCCTCAACCCCTGGCAACTGCTAACCTGTACTGTCTTTTTGTAGTCTTCTAATTTTAAAAATGTTAGATAAATGGAATCATCTAGTATCTAACTTGGAGAAGGCAATGGCACCCCACTCCAGTACTCTTTCCTGGAAAATCCCATGGACGGGGGAGCCTGGTAGGCTGCAGTCCATGGGGTCTCAAACAGTCGGAAATGCCTGAGCGACTTCACTTTCACTTTTCACTTTCATGCATTGGAGAAGGAAATGGCAACCCACTCCAGTGTTCTTGCCTGGAGAATCCCAGGGACGGGGGAGCCTGGTGGGCTGCCGTCTATGGGGTCACACAGAGTCGGACACAACTGAAGTGACTTAGCAGCAGCAGCAGCAGTATCTAACTTATGGACTGCTTTCACTCAGCATAATTCTCTGTAGATTCAACCAGGTTTTCCAGTAGTCTTTTTTTTTTCCCTTGATGTGTAGTATTGCATGGAATGGGTCTATCAGTTTGTTTAACTGTTAACCTGTCAAAAGACATCTGGGTTGCCTTGATTTTGGCTACTATGAATAAATCCACTAATAAAAAGTTTTAACTTTGCTAGAAAAATGCCAGGAGTACCTTGGGTGGGTTGTGTGGTAGCTGCGTGTTTCATTTCTGGTTTGGTTTCGTTTCTTATGACAGTCAAATATTTTCTAGAGTAGTGAGCCACTTTACATTCTCACAGGCAATATATGAATGATCTAGTTTCTTCTCCATCAGAATTTCAGTCATTTCAGTCACTCATTCGTGCCTCTCTGTGACCCCATGGGCTATACCACACCAGGTTTCGCTGCTGCTGCTGCTAAGTCACTTCAGTCATGTCCGACTCTGTGTGACCCCAGAGACGGCAGCCCACCAGGCTCCCCCGCCCCTGGGATTCTCCAGGCAAGAACACTGGAGTGGGTTGCCATTTCCTTCTCCAACGCATAAAAGTAAAAGTCAAGTCACTCAGTCTTGTCCGACTCCTAGCGACCCCATGGACTGCAGCGCACCAGGCTTCCCTGTCCATCACCAACTCATGGAGCTTGCTAAAACTCATGTCTGTCAAATCAGTGATGCCATCCAACCATCTCATCCTCTGTTGTCCCCTTCTCCTCCTGCTTTCAATCTTTCCCTGGGAAATATTGAAGTTAAAGGCAAACCACTTTAGTATTCTTGCCTCAAGAACCCCATGAACAGTATCAGAATTTCAGATCGTTACTATTTCTTATCCTGGTCATTCTGATAAGTGTCTAGTGATATCGCATTACAGTTTTGTTTTTTTTTTTTCACTAACCTACTGGCTAATACGGAGAAGGCAATGGCCCCCCACTCCAGTACTCTTGCCTGGAAAATCCCATGGACAGAGGAGCCTGGTAGGCTGCAGTCCATGGGGTCGCTAAGAGTCGGATATGACTGAGCGACTTCACTTTCACTTTTCACTTTCATGGATTGGAGAAGGAAATGGCAACCCACTCCAGTGTTCTTGCCTGGAGAATCCCAGGGACGGGGGAGCCTGGTGCACTGCTGTCTCTGGGGTCGCACAGAGTCGGACACGACTGAAGCGACTTAGCAGCAGCAGTGGCTAATAGTGTTGACCGTCATTTCATGTGCTCATCTGTATATCCTCCTCAGTGAAATCTGTCAGTGTCTTTTGCCCTTTTTCTAATTGTTTTCTAACTGAGTTTTGAGAGTTCTTATTCTAGATACATGTCCTCGGTCAGATGTGTGGTCTGCAAATATTTTCTCCTGGTTTATACCTTATATTTGTATCTGCTTCACATGAACAACAGTCTTAATTTTGGTGAAGTCCGATTTGTCCATTTTTCCCTTGTGTGGATAGTGTTTTCCGTTGTCAAAAACATAAAACTCTTTGTCTAGGCCCTAGATCCCAAAGCTTTTCTCATTTTAGAATTTGTCTGAAAGTTTGATAGTTCTGCATTTCACATTTACACAGTGATCTATTTTGAGATCATCTTTTTAAAAATGTGAAATATATAGACAATAACTTGTCTACATGTGCCAGACAACCCAGAGAAAAACGTTCACCTGACCAGCCACACCCACTTAGATCTCCACCCTCACAAGGCCATACCTCACTGAGCATCTTCTGTATCCCAGGAGTGTACCAGGCACTCTCCAGGAGTTTCAAATCAATGGCAAAGCCTGGCTTTTACAGTGATGCCATGTGGACTTAACAGCAGACTCTGTCAGACTCAATTAGGACTTGTTACTCTAGTTGCGTCATACTGAGAGACTGCTCCGCTGCTCCTAGCCTCAGTCTTTTCATTTTAATAAGATGGATTTGAGGTTTGAATTAGATAAAATATGTCAAATGACTTGTGCAGGGGTATTCAATAAATGGTCTCATTCTTCCCCAAACTGATCCATTACAGCTGTTGAAAAATTTGCAATGGGCTATTGTAGTCAGAACAAAAAATGGCCAATTGTGTACAGCTGACCTTGACTTTTCTAAGGGCTAATTATCTGGTTTATAGAAAAACTAGGAGTCTTACACTCTTGCTTCCTAGCTTCATAGCCAGCATTTTGCCTAGTAACATAGCTACTGGTACTAGCTAAATAAAGACAGCAACTGAAAATTTTTTTCTGATTCAGTTAAAATATCTCAAAGATGGGAGGACTTAGGAAAAGGAACTGATGTGGATGGGAACAGATTTTTTTAAACCAGACTTTTTTAGTTTTATTAACTCTTGTTAAATTATGGGAAAGATATGAAACACTCATAAAATTAAATTCTGAAGTATGTAAGGAATTTCTATTAAGGGGGAAAAAATTAGCTTACCTGGTGTCAGTTCTTGAAACCATTCACATTAAATTTTCTGATTTTTATACAAGCCAAATTATATAAATGACTTTTGAACTCTTACTGAATGGTATAACACTGAAAATTCAGCTGTTGCCATTGCTTGTCATCTCAGCACCTACCATTTTGTTGTTTGGTTTATTTTTTTCCTTTTCACCATCTATTCTTTCCCTTATTAAAAAAAAAATTGTAAAATGCCAAATACCTCTCTTTAAAAAAAGGATTATTTATTTGTGGCTGTGCTGGGTCTCCATTGCTACAGATGGACTCTCTCTAGTTACAGTGAGTGTGGGCTACTGTCTAATTCCAGTGTGCGGGCTTCTCAGGATGGTGGCTTTTCTTGCTGTAGAGCTCAGGCTCGAAGGTGCACAGGCTTCAGTAGCTGTGGTGCCCAGGCTTAGTTGCTCTGTGGCATGTGGAATCCTCCTGGACCAGAGATTGAACCCATGTCCCTTGCTTCTGCAGGCATATGCCCAGCCACTGGACCACCAGGGAAGTCCCTCTTTTCTCTTGCTTAAAATCTTTCTCCCAGGGACATCTGCAGAACTATGTCTGGGATTAATCACATTGTGTTGGATCTGTCATAAATATTTTATTTTTGTACAGTTGATTTTAAACTAAACAAGCACCAAAGGCTTTTCCGAAATGTCCACATACAGAAAACATAGACAAGCAATGTTCGGGGCGAAGGCTTAGGTGGCACGTGGAGAGGGGTGATTTTTAATTGGGGGTGGCGGGAAGACCCCTGCGGCTCCCACGAATCTGCACCTTGGGTTCTTTTTAGTAGCATCTGCTTAAGCCACAAGCAGCCACCCCAGGTCTCATTCACCCCCAACCTGGGACCCCCAAAACCCAGAGCTCACAAGCATTTCTCAGCCTCTGGAATCGGATCTATCCTTCATTAATTTACTTTATCATTTAGTCAAAGCATGATTTGAATATAAATAGCAAATTCATATAAAAGAAAGTAATTGTATATATATATGTGTGTGTGTGTATACATAAATATACACACATATAAGTTTGATCCTGGCATTGTTTATAATGCTTATCCTGTTAAACACATCTTTCAACTAGAAGAATAAGCCTATGTTGATACTAGATATAAAATCTGCAAATTAACCCAATTTTGGGAAAGTCAGTACTTTAATTGATGTTGGCATTTGATACCTCACTGGGGGCCCTGGTTCCTCAGATTATATACTAACACATAATTCCCATCACACCAGGCTATCAGGGTGGGGGAAGGTAAAAAAACATATATAACTGTTATTATATAAATACTCTCAAACTAGAATCGATCGACCCAAGGATTGATAGAATAATGTAGCTGAGAAACCTACTGTTTGGCTGACTTTCTCTCATATGATACAATCAATTGAATGTGGATATTTTGTGCACTTTTTGATTTTCTCTTCCATTGCTGGCCACACCCAATAAACTAAATTATAACTCTCTGCTTCTATGTTTTCATCACCTTAAATGCTTTTTTTTTTTTCATTTGTTCTATGCCAGTATCCCGTTTCTCAGAGGAACATTTCATCTCGACAGCCAGGGAGAGAGCCTGGATGCTCAAGGTAAGGTTTAAACATAAATTATGTTGCACGACTCCCTGTTTACAGATTAAATTGGAGTGCGTATTATTGATGCCTTTGTAACAAATTTATTTTCAAAATTCCATTATACAGTTAAAGCAAGTATTCCAGCAAACATGCTTCACTCGAACATTATTTTTCAAACAACATTCCATTTCCTATGTGTACCAAGAGCTAATTAGCTGTTATCAGCATTTCCTCTAAAAATGCTCAAGCCAGTTAAAGTTTAATTTTGGAGATTTTCCTGGTGAGAAGTGAAGTGAGAAAATACCAAGATACGTCAGGATATTTCTAATTATGAAGAAGGGATTATTTGTTAAAAATCCAGGCCACTGCTCCATTGACTTTAAAGTAGAGATGGGGGTCTTAAAGGAGATGAAAGCTCAGAAAGCATCATTTTTTTTTTTTTTCCAGTTTGGGATTTGTGTTTGAGACACAATCATTTGACCTTCTGTTATTTCCCACTAGTGCTCTATCTAATATTCCAGGAGCTCACTAGAACAAAGGAACAATTAACTGAAATTCCACCAGATGGCAATATTTGGAAAGCCATTCTGAGAGATTTCAAAGCTGTGAGCTATTTTTGTTCACGCAGGGAATAGTCTCACCAAGTGTAATATCCTGGGTTTCATTCAGGGTGCTCTAAAGATCTTTGGTTTTATTTTTTTGCCCATAGCATTGAAACTTTTACAGGGGTAGGGGACAGATGTGTGTGTTTGGGGGTGGGAGGGGTGGAGTATGTGCTGTTTTATTTTGTATCATTCTGAAAGGACAAAATTAGCAACTTCATTCTTCAATAATTTTCCAATCAGTATTGGTGAGTATTAAAAGCTCAAATTAATGGGTAATATACTGTGTTTGTCTTGGGATCTCTTTGGGATAAAATGCTATGGTTGATGGTCATTTTAAAATAAATTATTTGATAAGAGAAACTGAAAATTCTTAAGAGTAAAATTTTAAGGAGTTGCCTAGATATTAAACCAAGTGATTATAGGTACAAAATTCTTACTTGCGATGATTTGAAATGATTCAGGTTTATTTAAACAGGATGAGTAAATTTGCTCCTTTTACTCTAATGAAAGTAGAGATGCTGTGTGTACCCTGAGTGGTGCCCAAACAGCTAGACTCTTCAAGAACCAGAGCTGAACCTAGGACAGAGCTGAGACAGAGGGAAGGAAGTAGAAAGGCATCTGAGAGCAACTGAAATAAAAGAACCACTAAGAGGAGCCGCCTGAGCTTTCTGTATGCACGTAAAAGCAGCCCCTAACACAACCCTTCTCTACTGTTAGTGGGAATGTAAGTGGCTACACTATGGAAAACAGTAGGAAGGTTCCTCAGGAAACTAAAAATAGAATTACCATATGATCCAGCAATTCCATTTCTGGCATATATCCAGACAAAACTATAATTCAAAAAGATATATGCACCCCTGTGTTCATAGCAGCACTGTTGACCATAGCCAAGACATGGAAGCAACCTAAATGACCATCAGCAGAGAAATGGATAGAGATGATGGGGTAGACAACGGAATAATACTCAGCCATGAAAAGAATGAAAAGATGCCATTCGCAGTAACATGGATGCAACTAGAGATTACCAAACTAAGTGAAATAAGTCACAAAGAGAAAGACAAATACCGTATGATATCACTTCTTTGTGGAACCTAAAATATGGCACAAATGAACATATCTGTGAAATGGAAACAGGCTCATGGATATAGAGAGCAGACCTGTGGATGCCAAGGAGGAGGCGGGTGACGAGGACTGGAATGAGAGGCTGGGGTCAGCAGACGGAAGCTATTATACAGAGGATGGAGAAACAAGGTGCTGCTGGATAGCACAAGGGACTATATCCAATATCCTATGATAAAATATAATAGAAAATAATATATTTTTTAAAAGAACATATAGATAGGTGGAAAACTGAATCACTTTGCTATACAGCATTATAAATCAACTATCAGTTTAGTTCAGTCACTCAGTTGTGCCTGACTCTGCGACCCCATGGTCTGTAGCACGCCAGGCTTCCCTGTCCATCATCAACTCCCAGAGCTTGCTCAAACTCATGTCCATTGAATCGGTGATGCCAACCATTTCATCCTCTGTCATCCCCTTCTCCACCTGCCTTCAATCTTTCCCAGCATCAGGGTCATTTCCAAAGAGTCAGTTCTTCCCATCAGGTGGCCAAAGTACTGGAGTTTCAGCTTCAGCAACAGTCCCTCCAATGAATATTCAGGACTGATCTCCTTTAGGATGGACTGGTTGGATCTCCTTGCAGTCCAAGGGACTCTCAAGAGTCTTCTCCAACACTACAGTTCGAAAACATCAGTTCTTCAGTGCTCAGCTTTCTTTATGGTCCAAGTCTCACATCCATACATGGCCACTGGAAAAACCATAGCTTTGACTAGATAGACTTTTGTTGACAAAGTAAATGTCTCTGCTTTTTAATATGCTGTCTAGATTGGTCATAGCTTTTCTTCCAAGGAGCAAGCATCTTTTAATTTCGTGGCCGCAGTCACCATCTGCAGTGATTTTGGAGCCCAAAAAATAAAGTCTCTCACTGTTGCCATTGTTTCCCCATCTATTTGCCATGAAGTGATGGGACCAGATGTCATGATCTTAGTTTTCTGAATGATGAGTTTTAAACCAACTTTTTCACTCTCCTCTTTCACTTTCATCAAGAGGCTCTTCAGTTCCTCTTCACTTTCTCCCATAAGGGTGGTATCATCTGCATATCTGAAGTTATTGATATTTCTCTCGGCAATCTTGATTCCAGCTTGTGCTTCATCCAGTCTGGCATTTCGCATAATGTACTCCAAATATAAATTATATAAGGGTGACAATATACAGCCTTGACGTACTCCTTTCCCAACTTGGAACCAGTCTGTTGTTCCACTTCCAGTTCTAACTGTTGTTTCTTGACCTGCATACAGATTTCTTAGGAGGCAGGTAAGGTGGTCTGGCTATACTTAGTTATAAAAAAAAGAAAAGTAGTCTCTGGACAGGCACTGAATACCTTTTGAAACCTGCTCTTGGCTCAGTGGGTAAAGAATCCGCCTGCAATGCAGGAGACATGGAGACTTGGGTTTAACCCCTGCATCAGGAAGATTCCCTGGAGGAAGAAAATGGCAACTCACTCCAGTACTTTGCCGGGAAAATTCCATGGACAGAGAAACCTGGCAGGTATGATGCATAAGAGTGTCACAAAAGAGTCAAAGATGACTAAGCACCTAAGCACACACATTCACTTATGCCCTGGGAGGGTGCCCATAGATCTGGTGTCCAGGACTGTCCTACGTAACTTCTGTTGTCCTGGAATAGTATCCACTTAGCACTCCCTTTCACCCTCAAAATTCTGCTTGGTTAATAAGGTGATCGTATAATTTATCTTCTAAGCTGGCATGTTTAAAGAAAAAAATAATAGAAAAAGTTGACCCTAAACTAGGCATCTGTGTATAAATCTCCTTATATAGCTTATATAACAAATTATTTTTCTGTAAAGAGCTACATTGTAAATACTTTCCTGCTTTGTGGGTTGATCGAACAGTCTCTGTCACAAGTATCCAACTCGTCGTAGAATAAAAACATAATGAACGTAAGTGAATGGACCTGGTTGGGTTCCAATAAAACTTTATTGGCAAATACAGGAAGCTAGAAAATCCTATGGACGGAGGAGCCTGGTAGGCTGCAGCCCATGGGGTCGCTAAGAGTTGGACACGACTGAGTGACTTCGCTTTCACTTTTCACTTTCATGCATTGGAGAAGGAAATGGCAACCCACTCCAGTGTTCTTGCCTGGAGAGTCCCAGGGACGGTGGAGCCTGGTGGGCTGCCATCTCTGGGGTCGCACAGAGTCGGACACAACTGAAGCGACTTAGCAGCAGCAGCAGCAGTGGCATTAGGCTGCCAGGTTTACAGCTTTAATGTGAGATAATACATGGTCAGGGGACAGGAGATGGTGGTGATTCAAGCAGACAGCCATCCTTCACTCCTCTTCCTTCTCTTCATACCCCTGCTGGGTGGCAGCCTCCTCATTTAACCCCATCAAAAACCAGTATGAATAGTTTCCTTGAGTGAGTGATCTCGTCCTCATTTGTGTGGTTTCTGAGATTCCCTTGCCGGGTCTAATTTCTTGCTTCTCATCCAAACTTGTTTCTGTATCTGCACACCATGCCTATGCTTTGTATTCAAGACACAGAATAGCATCCTTACTCAGTACCACTTGAGTGCTAGAGTTAAATATGGGAGTGAGAGCTATTAGCAGACATTTTAATTTATGCTTTGATGATGTCTGCTCAGTCGCTCGGTCATGTTCTAATCTTTGAGACCCCATGGACTGTAGCCCGCCAGTCTCCTCTGTGCATGGAATTCTCCAGGCAATAATACTGGAGTGGCTTGCCACTTTGACCCTCACTAAATAGCTGTCTATGGGAAATATAGCCACATTAGAGATGGGTTAATGTTGACTCTACCAAATTTTTTTTATTACAAAAACAATAAATTTAAAGGAAGCTTTGAGGAAAAAATATATCTACCAACATCATTCTAAAATAATTATTTTTCTTTTTTGTGCATATTTGCTATTCCCATAAGTATTTCTGTTTTTCTAGAGTGGGTAACAGTGCATGTGAACTCTGTGTTTTATTTAGCATTAGTCACAAGAATCTTCATGAGTAATCGGAAAGATCATTAGGACAAAATAGTATTATATTGCATCAATGTCCCATAATAGTTGCTAATTTTTCACTAAAAAATGCTGTACTAACTTTTTTTTGTATATTTTGTTATTGTTTTGGTTGGTTTGGTTTGTTTTTTTCCTTAGGACAATATCCCAGAAGTAATATTATCCAAGGACGTGACCAGTTTTATGACTTTTAGTCTAGTTTACCATATCTTTTCTTAAAAGGTTTGGAGCATTCTACAAGTGTTTGCAATTTGAGGGTATTAGCCTCACCACAACTTTTTAAGAAATAGTACTTAATTTAATAGTAATTAATGTCTTCTATATTTAAAGAACTGAGACAGTTACTTTGTGTATGTGAATGTATGCTTGTATGTATATATATGACATTCTACTTCCACAAGTATATATTGAGTGCCTACTATGAACTATCACTGGGAAAGACTGAAGGCAGCTGGATGGCATCACTGATACAATGGACATGAAATTAGGCAAACTCCAGGAGATGGTGAGGGACAGGGAGGCCTGGCATGTGGCAGTCCATGGGGTCACTAAGAGTCAGACAGAACTAGGCTACTGAAGAACAGCAAGTATGAACTATGTATAATAGGGTTTTAATGGTGAGCGGAGGATAGCTTCTCTCTGACTTTGATCTTACTAGGGAGTTAAGATACACACATAAATAACTGTAATAAAATTTAGATGAGACACATCGTGGAAGAAACACAGTAACAATATGATGGGCATTTGGGACGGATGAGGGGGAATAGAGATGGTGTCTGAGCTGAACTTTGAACATAAGTTGTATTGGGATGCTTGGAGGTGGTAAGATTTGCCTTTCATTCCATAAGCATGTCTTGATTGCCAACTACATGCCAAGTCCCCTGCTACAAGCTAGGAATATAAAGGGGAAAAGACAGAGCCCTTAAAGTTTACTCTCTAGTGGGATAAACAGCCTTTAAAAAAAAAATTGTACACTCGGGGGCATGGAGTGTATATATATAATATAATATATTATATATTATCTATATATAATAGATACCTAAGGAGAACCCACTGTGAGCACAGGGAACTCTACTCAGTGCTCTGTGGTGACCTAAATGAGAAGGAAATCCAAAAAAAGAGGGCATATATGTAAACATGCAGCCAATTCACTTTGCTGTACAGCAGAAACTAACATAACATTGTAAAGCAAGTATACTTCAATAAAAATGAATAAAAAATACATAAAATTTTCTGTACCCCCCCCCCAAAAGTATAAGTGTGATCAGTGGGATGGCTCAACGAGCAGAGGGTGCAAGCGATAGGGATGAAACTAGGGCTTGTTTGAGCAGGGACTTTTCCCCAGCTCCTCTTCTGGCACCGTCTTCATCTGCAGTTATCATGTTAGAATCTGTGGGAGATACACTTCTGGAAGTCTGAAGTTATTCTGCCTGTACTGACCAACATTCCAGTTGACACCAGCCTCCATTTACAGTTCGTTGCCCCAGGGAGAACATTGACTGGTGCACAAAACCTGGGGTGGGATCAGGAAGACCTCCAGCCAGCCAGCCCTCGCCAGCTGATGACTGAGGCAAAGCACAAGAGGCACCGAGTTTCCTGTGTGTTTTGTTTTGTAACAGCTGGAAGGAACCTCAGTAATCATCCCGCTCGTTTGACAGGTGAACGTTGTTGGGTGCAGAGAGCTGGGTGACTAGCCTAGTGTCAGACATTTGGTGACAAAGCCAGGGCACCGGGTCCCTGGCTTCTGACCTCGCGTGCTGCTTGTTCTATATTCACCGTTGTCATTTTCTCTGCCTCATCTATACCACGAAAGGGTGTGTATGTGTGTGCTCAGTCACACCCAACTCTCTGCAACTGCATAAATGGTAGCCTGCCAGGCTCCTCTGTCCATGGGATTTTCCAGGCAAGAATACTGGAGTAGGTTTCCAGTTCCTCCTCCAGGGGATCTTCCTGACCCAGGAATCAAACCCGTGTCTCCTATGTCTCCTGTATGAGGGCAGATACTTTACCACTGAGCCACCTGGGAAGCCCACTATACCATAGGGCTAGAAAGAACTAAAAAGTTAGCCTAGGCATTCCTTGTGCCTGTAGAAGCAATAATATATATTTTAGTCATCTTCATTTCAATTCAGTCTCTCAGTCGTGTCCGACTCTTTGCGACCCCATGAATCGCAGCATGCCAGGCCTCCCTGTCCATCACCAACTCCCGGAGTTCATTCAGATTCACGTCCATTGAGTCAGTGATGCCATCCAGCCATCTCATCCTCTGTTGTCCCCTTCTCCTCCTGCCCCCAATCCCTCCAACATCAAAGTCTTTTCCAATGAGTCAATTCTTGCCATGAGGTGGCCAAAGTACTGGAGTTTCAGCTTTAGCATCATTCCTTCCAAAGAAATCCCAGGGTTGATTTCCTTGCAGTCCAAGGGACTCTCAAGAGTCTTTTCCAGCACCACAGTTCAAAGGCATCAATTCTTCAGCGTTCAGCCTTCTTCACAGTCCAACCCTCACATCCATACATGACTACTGGAAAAACCATAGCCTTGACTAGATGGACCTTAGTCGGCAAAGTAATGTCTTTGCTTTTGAATGTGCTATCTAGGTTGATCATAACTTTTCTTCCAAGGAGTAAGCATCTTTTAATTTCATGGCTGCAGTCACTATCTGCAGTGATTTTGGAGCCCCCAAAAATAGAGTTTGACACTGTTTCCACTGTTTCCCCATCTATTTCCCATGAAGTGATGGGACCAGATGCCATGATCTTCGTTTTCTGAATGTTGAGCTTTAAGCCAACTTTTTCACTCTCCTCTTTCACTTTCATCAAGAAGCTTTGTAGTTCCTCTTCACTTTCTGCCATAAGGGTGGTATCATCTGCATATCTGAGGTTATTGATATTTCTCCCGGCAATCTTGATTCCAGCTTGTGTTTCTTCCAGTCCAGCGTTTCTCATGATGTACTCTGCATAGAAGTTAAATAAGCAGGGTGACAATATACAGCATTGACATACTCCTTTGCCTATCTGGAACCAGTCTGTTGTTCCATGTCCAGTTCTAACTGTTGCTTCCTGACCTGCATACTGATTTCTCAAGAGGCAGGTCAGGTGGTCTGGTATTCCCCTCTCTTTCAGAATTTTCCACAGTTTATTGTGATCCATACAGTCAAAGGCTTTGGTATAGTCAATAAAGCAGAAATAGATGTTTTTCTGGAACTCTCTTGCTTTTTAGTCATCTTGGACCACAGCAAAAAAAAAATTATTTTATATATTTTAAATTGTAATTTAAATGGTAATGAATAGTGGTAGAAAGAGAGAGAAACCTGGAACAAATTCCTACATCTGCCATTTTCCTCTCTTAGGTTCTGGGCCAATAACTTGACCTCACTGAGTTTTTACATCTTGAGTTTGTTGTGAGAGTAATTGGCAGTAACGTAAGTGTTGGATACATCATGGGCGCTCAGCAAATGTTTATTTTCTTTCTCCTTCCCTCCTAGAGCTACAGGTTCTTGACAAAGTTCCTTTTGTTTATTAATGAGTTGACCTTGTAAGGCTCATGAGAATTAAATAATGGAATGAGACTACATTTATAAAAATATCTGATGCATGGCTTAACATTCTCATTTCTGAACTTCACTTAACTGCAGTTAGGTAGAGATTTAAAGGTTTCTATTCCTATTTCTTTATCCTTTTCTTCAGTAGTTTATTTTCTATGGTCTGTGGACATGTTGGTAAGACTGAAGAATTCATTCATTTTCTCTATGATTTGCTTTAAAATGAGTTGTCAAAGAGAGTAAGATGATTCGATGAAGAAAATATGGCTAAATGTTAACAACAGAATATAGCTTGTGAGTTCAGTGTATGTTGTTGCTGTTATACAGTTTTCTTCTGCTTTCCTGGATGTTTGAAATGTCCCAGGCTGAATTATTTTTGGAGGATTGCGTGTTAAATATTAAGCTTCTACCATGGCCCCATCTCTGTGCAAGGTGCAGAGGGTATGTCTGGGTAAGAAAGAGTCTCAGCCCTGATGGAGCTATGGCTCACCATAGGGGACACTGATAAAACGGACAGCTTCTTCTTTGGGGTGCTGAGTGCTGTGGTAGGGGCCCCCATGGCATCCTGTGATCCTGCTAGCAGTGACAGCAAAGCCACGACTGGAACAGGGAGGTTGGATGAGACTTCCAAGAGGCGGTGACATCTCATCTAAGACCTGAAGGAAAAGGAGGAGCCAGCGGCTATTGATCAGAGGAGGACTGCAGAGAACGAGGGACTGTTTGGGTAGAAAGAGTAGCATCTTCAAAGACCTGGAAAGAAAATATGAGAAGCATATGGTGTATTGGTGAAATTGAAAGAAGTTCAGTAATGGCTGCAGCATCAGAGTGATAGTGAGAGGGAGGGCTGGATGGACAAGCAGATCAGGAGGGGCCTTGGGAGGCCAGTGATGAACGTTGGGCTGTATCTTCAAAGGGATGGTTGAGGTGTTTAAGTAGAGAAGTAAAACTTCTATCATTTTTATCTGAGGATGGTCACTCTGTATGGAAAGTGATCAGGAGAGGATGAGATTAGAAGCAGAGGCACAAAGTGAAAGATGTTGACGAGCCTCTGGATTAGGTAGGTGATGGAGACAGTGGGGGTTCCCAGGTGGCTCTAGCGGTAAAGAACCCACATGCCAATTCAGGAGACATAAGAGCCAAGGATTCGATCCCAAGTCAGGAAGATGCCCTGGCAGAGGGCATGGCAGCCCACTCCAGTATTCTTGCCTGGAGAATCCCCATGGAGAGAAGAGCCTGGGGGTTAGAGTCAGACACCACTGAAGCGACTTAGCACGCAGAGGGTAGAGAGAAGTTTGAGCACAGTTTAGAAAGCAAAGTAGACAGGGTTGGGTAAGTGAGAGGCCAAGGTCTAATTCATTCATTCAGCACATCTATTGAGTGCTTGCCATGTGGTAACCCTATTGCAGTGTTGAGAAGAAAAAGTCAGGTAAGGGCTACAGGGAATACACCTTATATAAGGTGTATCAGGAGGGGATTAATGGAGCAGCATCTTCTGCGGGAGCACAAATTGATCCTTGGGGACACCCTTAAGGCATGCCAAAGTAAAAAGTAGTCATCCAAGAGGATATATGTTCCTATTAGGGATCTGAACCCCAAAACAGAAAAGTTGAACCACGGTATAGTTTTGGGAGTCACTAGCATGTAAACAATAAGCCATGAATACGGGTAAAACTGCCTAAGGAGGATACAACCTTGAAGATCACCAATATTTAAGAGGTAGATTAAAGGGAAAAAAAAAGAGTACACTCATGTTTATAGTAGCATTATTCACAATACCCAAAGGCAAGCAAAGTGCCCATCAACAGGTGAATGGATAAACAAAATATGGTATATACATACAATGGAATGCTATTCAGCCTTATATAAGGAAAGTAATTCTATTACATGCTCCAGCATAGATGAACCTTGAGGATGGTAAGTGAAATATCTGTCACAGAAAAGCTCCATTTACAGGAGAATACAATTCCTCTTACATGAGATACCTAGAGCAGCCGAACTCATAAAGCAGAAGCAAGCATCGTGCTTGCCAAGGTCTGGGGAGGAGGAGAAACTGAGAGCTACTGTTTTGTTGTGTTTTGGATTTTTATTGGAGTTAGTTGCTTTACAATGTTGCGCTAGTTTCTGCTGCACCGCAAAGTGAGTCGGGTATACATATATATGGACTTCCCTGGTGACTCAGTGGTAAAGACTCCACCTGCCAGTGTGGGAGATGTGAGCTCAGTCCCTGGGTTGGGAAGACCCCCTGGAGGAGGGCATGGCAACCCACTCGAGTATTCTTGCCTGAGAATCCCATGGACAGAGGAGCCTGGCAGGCTACAGTTCATGGGGTCACAAAAGAGTTGAACACAACTCAGCAACTAAACAACAGCAACACGTATACATATATCCCCTCTGTTTTAGATTCCCTTCCCATTCAGGTCACCACAGAGCATTGAGTAGAGTTCCCTGGGCTACCCAGTGGGTTCTCATTAAGTATCTATTTTATACATAGAAGTGTATATTTGTCCATTGCCATCTCCCAATTCATTCCCCCCACTCTTTCCTCCTTGGTACCCATAAGTTTGTTCTCTACTTCTGTGTATCTAGTTCTGCTTTGTAAATAAGTTCATCTGTATAATTTTTCTACATTCCACATATAAGCAATATCACTATATTTGTTTTTTGAAAGTTATTGTTTAATGGGTATAGCATTCTGGTTTTGTGAGATGAAAAGAGTTCTAGAGAAGGATGCCGATGATGGCTGCACAGCAGTGTGAATGTACTGCTGACTTAAATGGTTAAAATGGTAAGTTCTCTGTGTGTTTCATTACAATGAGAGAGAGAGGTTGATAGTGATTAACCAGAAACATGGGAGAAAGACCAGCTGTGTATGCTCTCATGGAAGCTGGGGGAAAATAGCCTCTGAGACTGAGTAAGTCTACAGCCACCCCACCGTGAATGCACGCGGTCTTGTCTGATCTCGGAAGCTAAGCAGGAGGACTGGTTAGCCCTTGGATGGGAGACTAAGCAAAAAGCCAGGGACTGATAAACCCAAACGCCTCACAGAGGTTAAGGGAGATAATGCCCATAAAGTGCCTACTGATTCAGCAGCAAAACGGTTATTAGTAATCCTGATGATGATGATTTCAATCTTATGGGTGGAAGTGGGATCCAGCATGGAGGTTGAGGAGAGAGGGGGACATGGAGAGGGCAGCCCTAGATAAGCCTTGAGATATTTGGCTCTAAGGATGAGGAGAGAAAGAGGGACCTATAGGGAAGAAGGGTTGATTGAGAGTGAATGGAAGAGACTTGACCACTTCAAATACCTCTGGGAAGAAGCCAGTAGAAGAGGCATGTAAGGAAGGGTCTGGTAGAAGGTCACAGAGCAGGAGGCAGCTAGCCAGGACATGCCTCTTCATTGCAGCAAACAAGAAACAGAATGAGATGGCTGCCTTGCAGGTAAATAAATGTGTAGGTTTGGGGTCAGGAAGTTAAATGCTGGTCTAGTGGCTTCAATTACCCTCTGAAGTCCCAGACAAGACCATCTGCTGAGGGAGGAAAGGTGGAAGGGTCAGAGATCTAAAGAACCTGGCAAAGTATTGAAATGACTGGTTCACGAATAATGACAGACCACCGACTAGGAAGCGGAGGGAGCTCTGGAAGCACTAACATCCACTGGGGTTTGGAGGCCATGAACTTACAGTTGTCTCATCTTCTAGGCAGAACACCTTCTCCCCCCGCTCCCCGCACCCCCAAAAGGGTTCAGAAGTTCAAATGAGGTGTAGGTACCTCGGTAGATGAAAACTTCATAACGGCTCCTTTTGAGGGAAACATGAAATTGATCTCAAGGAGAGTAGGGTTACGTTAAAGGGGGCAAATGCTGTATTCTTTTGAAAATGTGGCAGGCGCCTAGTGACTGGGTTAAGAGCTGCAGATACTGTTTGGTTTATGAGTTTGACGTTTGTACAGTGATTGTAACTAACTCACGAGGGCCCCCTAGAATAGGTTACTGGGGGCCACCCTTAATTAGCAATTGATTGGTTCAGAATGAAACTTTGGACAGTGTACCAAGTCGTTTGGTGTCTCATCTCCCATTCACAAACTCGTGTTGTCTGTCACAGGAACTTGTGGTGCTGGAGGCAAGTGTTGCCTTCATGTGCCCTGAACGAATTGTATATCCCTATAGACTTCTGCCTTATGCACAGACTACCAGGATCTGGTTAAGAAGTGCTCATTTTTTCTAGTACAAATGTCACTTAAATTACTGAAGTTGACATATCTTATCACAGTTTTTTTTGCAAGTGGCTTGTGGTATGTGGAGAGAATGCTATTGATGTCTCTCGTGGGCTCATGCCTAGAATGCTTGTGTATACTGAGTCCCCCTAATCAAGAAATGTGTTTTTCTTCTACCCTGCTTCACTATCTGAGTTTATCTTCTTGGGATGAACGTCGTTAAAAAACAAGGTGAAAAAACAACCAATGGGAGAAGATAGTAGCAAATGAAACAACTGACGAAGGATTCATTTCCAAAATATATAAGCCTATGACATTCTTATTCCCACTGATACCCCCAGAACACAGAGTGGAGTTGTAATTGTTCTGCAGTGATCAAAATGTTCTGTCTATGCCAGGTAAGTTGGTAGCCACTAGCCATATATGCCCATTGATTATTTGAGGTGTGTGATGGAGGAACACTTTTATGCATTTTTAACTTTATTTCGTTTTAATTCAGTGTAAGTAGCCACATGCAGCCAGTGGCTACTGTATTGGACAGCCAATTCTAAAAGGCAGGTTAGGGACTTGCCTGCTGGCCCAGTGGTTAAGACTGTGTGCTTCTAACACAGAGAACCCAACACAGAGGGTGTGGGTTCTATCTCTGGCCAGGAAACTAAGATCCCACATGCCTCATGGCAAAACAAATAAATAAATAAAACCCCGATTAGACATGACCAAAGTTTTAAATACAGCTTACAAATAGAGCCAACCCTCTGATTGGCTGAAATTCACTCTGAAAATCAGAAATTCACTCTGATCTTTAATGTCCAAACAAGTCTGGCCTGATCTCATCCTGCCATCAAGTCAGGATGCTAATGCGGGGGAGGGAGCAAGCTCTGCAAACAACCTACTGCTAAGGGGGAGTCACCTTCCTTTCTGCCTGAATTTTGCCCCTGATACCTGAACACCAGAGTCCTGTGTACAAAGGAAAATGGTGGGGGAGGGAACAAACTTAATGCCAAGTGGGTACAAATACTCTGCCAGCAGCTTCACGCTCATTACCATCTTGTTCATCTTTAGATGTCCGCTATGAAACTTGCTTATGCTTTATTTTAAAAAAGGAGGAAACAGTTTCAAACTGATGACTAGCTTGTTCAAGGCACAGAGCTGGCCAGTGGTAGAGGCAAGATGAGAATTCTGGCAGGTGTGAATCCAGAGTCATTTCCACAAGCAGTGCTTAGGGCCGGATGCTCATACTTAGAACTACCCCAGCAGCAGAACACCTCAGGGTGGGATTGGAAGTAGAGTGGAGGCAATAGGAGGCAAATGACTTTAATTGTGTGTCTGTAATCCAATTATCTCAGAAGTTGTACCTGTATTCCACCTCTCTTGCCCAGCTTGCACCCTACCACTTCAATTGTGTTGATTGTAGGTACCTTGCCATGGAAATACAACTATTAGTGTCATAGATGTACTATCATTTGGATGAAAATGACAAGAAATAAAGACAGGTCCCAGCATCTTGGTCACCATCGTGGCAAAGTCTCAAACTTCCTGATACTTGCATAATTAAAGATGTATCTTGGGCTTCCCTGGTGGCTCAGATGGTAAAGAAGCCACTTGCAATGTGGGAGACCTGGGTTCAATCCCTGGTTTGGGAACATCCCCTAGAGAAGGGAATGGCAACCCACTCCAGTATTCTGGCCTGGAGAATTCCATGGACAGAGGAGCCTGGCAGGCTACAGTCCATGGTGTTGCAAAGAGTCAGACACAACTGAGCGACTTTCACTTTCTTTCTTGATATGTTTTATGAGAGGTATGTTAGATCACTTACTATCATCTAATCAAACATTTCCTGGAGTTCAAATGCTGCCTGCCTGCTAACCTATTTGTATATTTTCTTCTGTAGCATTTCTAAAATTTCCACTATTGAAAATAATAATAATAGTGGAAATTATAAAAAGCAAACACCTATAATCCTACCCATATCCTACAAATGCCCTCCTTCATGTAATTTGACATAGTTGTAAGCATACCTTGTGTAGTACTTTTGTTTGTTTTTGTTTAGTCACTAAATCATGTCTGACTCTTTTGAGATCCATGGACTGTAGCCCACCAGGCTCCTCTGTCCATGGAATTCTCCAGGCAAGAATACTGGAGTAGGTTGCCATTTCCTTCTCCAGGGAATCTTCCTGATCCAGGGACTGAACCTGCATCTCCTGCACTGGTCATGTGGATTCTTGATGGCTGAGCCTCCAGGGAGCCCCTATGCATACTTTGGGATACTGCCTTTTATTTCACTTTGTCATGATCGGTTTCCATGCTGCCACACATCCTCATGATTGCAGTATTAATATCTGTGCAAGTCTTTAGAGTCAGCTTACCATTATTATTCCAACCCTCCTGTTTGATGTGTGGAGTCTGTTTCAAAACTAACTTTAGAAGGTTTTACACTTGTAGATCATAACTGGTTGGTTGATAACCCTAACTGGAAGTCTCATTCTTCTGTGTTTCCACATCCCTTGTGAATACTAGTTATAATACCATGAAATTTCTGATTGGATGGTATCTTGGATTTTAAATAAAGGTTTCATGTATGGGCTTCCCTTGTGGCTCAGCTGGTAAAGAATCTGCCTGAAGTGTGGGAGACCTGGGTTTGATCCCTGGTTTGGGAAGATCCCCTGGAGAAGGGCAAGGCTACCCACTCCAGTATTCTGGCCTGGAGAATTCCATGGACTGCATAGTCATTGGGGTCGCAGAGAGTCAGACATGACTGAGTGACTTTCACCTCACATATGTAATTTTTAACTTCCAAACATTATATTCTCAAGAGCAATAGACAATGCATTATATCTTAACTATCATTCCCTCTCCCAGACTTTGGGGGCTTCCCAGGCGGTGCAGTGGTAAAGAATCCACCTGCCAATGCAGGACATGCAGGTTTGATCCCTGGGTTGGGAAGATTCCCTGGAGTAGGAAGTGGCAACTTGCTCCAGTATTCTTGCCTGGAAAATTCCATGTATAGAGGAGCCTGGTGGATTAGAGTCCACAAGGTCACAAAGAGTCAATACATGACTGAGCAGACTCCTAGACATTAGGTACTTAATATATGCTTCTTGTGGAGAAGAGCACAGCAACCCACTCCGGTATTCTTGCCTGGAGAATCCCATGGACAGAGGAGCCTTGCGGGTTACAGTCCATAGGGCCACAAGGAGTTGAATATGACTGAAACGACTTAGCATGCGTCCATATGCTTCTTGAATTCTGTACAGACTATAAAACTGGCTTGGGATCAGGTTCCCCAGTGACTTGTAGATGACAGATTTTCAGCATCTCTTACTTCAAATATCATTCTGCTTAAAATGCATGCACTGACGTGTTTGTCTCTGTTCTCAAGTTAGTCACGTTTGAGTCTTCAAGAAAGCCATTCAAATGAATCACAGATTATCAGGTTGATGTCAACCATATTAGGGAACATGAACAGCCAAGGTAGTAATAAGCCTCAGAGTGCCTGCCTAAAGGACTTAACCCTAGGGCATGAGGATATTTTATTTTCCAATACATCATACGTCTGCTTTGGGATATGGTGTCAAGCCTTAACTGGACCATGATGTTTCCAAATACTGACGTGTCATTCTGTTATTTCTCAAGGCAATGACTAGGCTATAGAATATCTGCCTGGTAGAGTTTCTCTCATGGGATTCTGGTCGCTAATTTTATTTTCGCTCTTTGGGAGAGAGATCTTTCAGATCTGTGTGAGGTAATGCTACTCACGAAACATTACTTTGGCTTCTAAGTTGGACTGAACCATAAGCACATCTTTTTCCAGTGTCTGGCTTAGAAACTTTGCTTGGTCTGTCAAAAAATATGAATTGAGTACTTGGAACATTGTGTAATGATATTGTTGCCTCCATCCAGGAATAGCAATTCTACGCAGCTTTCTTGAAATAAGAATGTCTAACCACTCTTGTGTCCTGATCAAGAAAACAATCTATAATGAAAATCTCCTAACTCAGGCAGACTGTTTTTTTAAGCTGCATCTCATCAACACTTTGATATGTTTATTGTTTGGTAGGGCTTCCCAGGTGGCACTAGTGGTAAAGAATCTACCTCCCGGTGCAGGAGACTTAAGAGATTACTCTGGTATTCTTGCTTGGAGAATCCCGTGGACAGAGGAGCCTGACAGGCTGTGGTCCATAGGGTTGCAGAGTAGGACACAACTGAAGCAGCTTAGCATGCATTGTTTAGTAAGATATCAAAACATGAAACATTTGCCTTTAAAAGTTTATCCCACTTGAAAGTGAACATGAAAGTGAAAGTCGCTCATTCGTGTCCAACTCTTTGCAACCCTATGGACTATACATGGAATTCTCCAGGCCAGAATACTTGGCGGGTAGCCTTTCCTTTTTCCAGGGGATCTTCCAAACCCAGGGATCAAACCCAGGTCTCCCACATTGTAGGCAGATTCTTTAAATACTGGGGTGGGTAGCCTATCCCATCTCCAGTGGATCTTCCTGACCCAGGAATTGAACCGGGATCTCCTGCACTGCAAGCAGATTCACTTAGGTAAAATTATTTTTGGTTTCAGAATAAATATGGTAAGATAAAATTTTGGTTGAAAATAACTGACATTGCCGGCTCAAAAAGCAATCATTTATACAGAACTCAAATGTTTTTAAGTAATGCAGACTTTTGGCCATCTTAGGATGCTCATAAAGACTTCAGAAAGGTGACTTTGAGCCCAACTTACCTTTGTAAAATGTGAGTAGGTAAAAAAGAAAAAGGACATTACAGGCACGAGTCAGAAGATGCAGGAAAACAGAACATAACCCCGCTCAGTGGGGCAGGGGGATGGCTGATTCTTGAATATGATAAATGGAGGATTAAGAAGAAAGACAAGCTGAGATCTAACTGCATCCAGTCCCAAATACCAGACTAAGTTATGTAAGCCTGACATTTTAGATAGTAGGAAATATTGAAGACAATGCAAATACTCTGTAGGAAAGTGAGTTTTTAAGATGATAGTCTCTACAGTTATTTCTCCTCTCTCCACACCTTCAACTGAAATATTAAGTAGGCAAAAAAAGTTTGTTTGGGTTCTTCCATACCATCTTACAGAAAAACCCGAACAAACTTTTGGCTAACTGAATAAAATTTTAAAAGAATAAAGGCATGCCCATTCTGGAAACATGAATGAGGACCAGAAATTGACAAACATCTACAAAATGGAAAGAAATAGGATTATATTGCTTGCTAATTTTTAAAATCTAAATAAAAGTTTAAGAAAGAACAGATGAAATGATTCACAGAATTATTATAATCCAAATAAAATAATTCTGAGAATAGAAGAAGACAATGAAAAAAATCTAATTACTCTCCTTAGACAGTAACAAAACAGTTAGAAAACATGAGTTCCTACAAACTGAAAGTCAAGAGAAAGACTTCCTGAATGTAGCTAAAGACTATTCCAGAGTATAGAGCCAAACATGAAAAGATAGAAAAGGTAAAAAAAAGTATTGGTGATATGGAAAGATGATCCTAAAATTCCACCATTATTTAAAAAGAGTCCTTAAAGGAAAAATAAAGACATTGGAGAGGGAAAAAGACATAACAATTCAGATTAGGAGAGGCCACTGACTGTTGAGTAAAATAAAAATCCCAAACCCACATTGCTGAAATTTCAGGATAAAAGAGACTTAGAGTGTCGGAGTTTAGACATTGAGAATGTCAGACCTTGAAAGGATTACCCACAGAAGAGTGATCACCTATATGGCATGAACTTTGGTACACGATACTACAGGTTGGGAGACAGTGGACCCACACATTCAGTGTTCGGAGGGGATTGAGTTGGGAACTATGGTTCTGTACTCAGCCCAACCACGAATAAAGTATGAAAACAAATAGACATTTTCTTACTTTAAAACTTCTCTTAGCCTCTCAACAAAACAACTTGAAGATGTAGTCTAGGAAAATAAAAGAGAATAAAATAAAGAATACATTAACAGCCAAAAAACTATGGAACTAATATTGGAAGAGTCCAGTTACAAGAAATATCAAGATGCCAGCGGTAATATCAAAGCAATTGATGCAAATTAGATAGTGGATTCCATGATGAATGTCTTGCAGAATAAAAAAGGTCATTCTATTGTATGTATTCAGGCTTAGAATCTGAGTTTGTTTTTTTTTTATCATAAGATGATATGTGTTTCTTCTGCCCCGCCAAAATAGTTAAAATCTCTAGGAAAAAAAAAACTATATAGGTATAGAAATATAGAGATAGAACATATCTAGATATTTAACTTATCTGTTAAAAATTCAATTTCACTCTTAAAATGAGGCATATTTTGGAATAATTAATAGCCTGTAGGGAAAAAAAAGATTCATTTGATCTTGATATTATATTATTATTGTGATTGCAAGATATAATGACATATTTATTTCTCTATGAAAGGTAATACCACTTGAGTTTGGAGAGAATAAGAAATTGCATAATCATAAATGCCATTTCCTAGATTTCAAATTTAAAAGCAATCTATAGTCAAAACAAGGAAGCCTTAACTACAGTCATAGAACATAATGCAAATATAAAGGATAAAGGAGACATAATGGTAAAAGTGTGCAAATTAAAAGAGGAAAGTTGAGAAGAAACATAAAATGAAGACTTAATAGGTGACATTCCTTAGACTGAGTCAAGAAATTTTAAGACTAGGGCTTGAAATTATAAAGGTAACCACTGGAATAACTAAATATTAACAGTAATTGAGAGGAGAAAATTAAAGGAAGTATGTTGAATTTCTTTTATAGTAGAAAATAAATACTATGTTGATGTAAGCATGACATG
>SJYQ01002039.1:1720949-1735874 GCA_006410935.1 Redunca redunca
GACCTTATAGAAATTAAGCATAGTTTAAAAAAAATTAACTGCATATTTAATATTATATATTCTGTAGTCCTCAGATTCTAAACATGTATATACTACTTTTATAAACTACAATTACCTACATATATGTGTGTGTGTATGTATATATATATATAGAGAGAGAGAATGGATTGGAAAGAAAGTGCTTAGCCAGGAAGACTCCCAGAAGCTATTACTTTTCTCTACCTCTCAGGTGATATGAATTTGGTGGAAACAAACAACAACAACAAAAAATCCCAAACAAACAAACAAAAAGTTGAGACAATCTGAGAAGAATTGATAGGATTTGATGGTTGGGTAGTTATTTGAACAGGACAGGTTTTTAAAAAGGAGTGAAGCAAAGGTATATAATATTTTCACACTTCACAAGGTAATATATACTGAAGCTACTGACAAAATGGTACCAGGATAATATACTTATTTTAAACTTACTGTTACCTTGCTGTTTCTTACCCAATTGTATGTCTCCAGGCTAGCTGAAAAGTGAAAATGTAGCATTTTATTTGGTGATATTTATAATATGGTGAAATATTTATCATAAGAATATAACTCAAATATTTTTATTTAATCATAAATGTCAAATATATTATACTATAGAGCCAATATAGGCTGCAGTAATGAATAATAACATCACTTTTTGGTCAAAGCTTTCCTATGGACAACCAAGAACTGATGAGTCAGGTGAAGTGTGTGTACGGCTCTATCATATTTCTTTCAGTGATTTGATTTGTGGCAGAAAGAAAGTGCTCACATTTTGTTACATTAGAAGCTCTCAAAGTCCCAGGACTCGGAACATTTGTTCAGTTTTCAACAAATTTCTAATCCTGCTCTGCTATCATGAACTGGGATTTTAGCATCTGCCTGGGCTTGGTCCTATGTACTAAAGGTTTTTAAACCCTTACTTAACATGAAGCTGGGAAGGACAGAGATCTTTTCAAACCACTTTGTAAATTATGAACTCTCCAGGTCTCTCTCTCTTCATTCACATTCTGACCTCACCCCTCACTTGTGGAGTATCCACTGCAATTATTTACTGAAAGCTTTTGACTATAATTGCCACTTTTTTCAGACTGCAGTAGAACAAAGCATTTTATACAAATAGACATACTTCAGTTCTACCGATAACCACGTAACTTGCTTTTCTTTAGCAAATGGAAACAAGAATCTCGAGATTAATGAAATTTACTAAGTTAAGATCTGTGAGGCAGGATCCAAAAGTTCACTTAACCTCCATTTCCCGTTTTGGAGAGAATTATAATCTTGTGCAAAATCATGCAGAAAATCTGGCTCTTACATTTGCCTGATGGACACTCAAAAGGAATCAGGAAAAGGTCTTTTCAGTAAATTTTGTATCTTTATACTGTTGTTAGTCGCTAAGTCATGTCTGACTCTTTTGCAACCCCATGAACTACAGCCTGTCAGGCTCCTCTGTCCATGGGTTTTCTCAGGCAAGAATACTGGAGTGGGTTGCCATTTCCTTCTCCAAGGAGATCTTCTCAACACAGGGATCCAACCTGCATCTCTTGCGTTGCAGGCAGACTCTTTACCACTGAGTCACCTGGGAAGGCCAAGGTGGTATACTGCTGTATACCACAGGCAATATTATGGACGGCAGCATCACTTATCACTATCAGGTACTGTATTTTTCCAGATAAAATCAGTGTGAAGAAGCTCTGAGAGTTTGGACAGCTTCTTTTTGTTTTGGGTTGCAGTTGGGTTTTTTCCCTCCATCTTGTAAATGGTTAAGGTGATGAATTTAAAGGATGGAAGGGAATGATTTTTTGGCTTGGAGGAGGGGAAATCAAGAAAATAAAAGTAATCCAGATTAATAATACATTTTAGAACCACATAATTAGGAGACATTGGGGGTTATTCTTAAAAGCCTTCTGAGTTGAAATCAAGCATCTCGCTTTAACACTAGCAAAGCCATATTTCTTCTCTTGATCTGAGTGTCCTTAATGTAGTATTTGTACAACGCATGACATAAGCATGGATTTGCAGCTGTTTCATAACCGCTGTGAAGTTTACTGGCTCTGCTCCACAACTCTGTGTCCAAACTTCAGGAACTCTCCCCAAGTATTGCAAATGTGGGAGGAGGCCATTTGTGGAAGGATTTACTTTGCCCCGAGTTTAGTGTTTTGCGTGCAGAATATGAGACTGCTATTCAACAGGTTGTGTCCAAATGTAAATGACCAGCCAGAGAGACTTTTTTTGGACCTGTCATCTAGCCTCAGAACTTATCCTCCGAGGAACTGAAACTGTTCTCGCCAGCGGTAGGAAACAGCAACGCTACGATTCTTTATTTCTTCTCAGCAATAATGGCCTCATGAATTTTTTAAGCTGATATTTTGATTTGCTGAAAGCCATGATTTGGATGTTAGTGATGTAATCTGAATAGTCAGAGCAGTTGTGAGGGTGAGATGGCGGTAGCTGAATGTTCCTGGCTCGCTCTCCTTGTCTTGGATGGATAGGGACTCTGCAAGGACAGCTCAGATATGGTTACACTGACATCATAATTCATCTGACCAAGCTTCTCTCCTCTTCTGAGCTCCGTGATGAAGCAAGCTGAATTGTTTTAAAGTGGTAGCTTAAAGGTCTCGCAGTCGCACTGAACCTAGTCCAATACGATAATCAGATGGAAAAATCTGTTTCTATAGGAACATTTGTAAAAGATTCACCATCAGAACATTTACATGCTTCTCTGCTAATTTCATGCAGAGGAAGTCTTATTTCTGCTGATACCAGAAGGCAGAACTAGCATTTCCAGTTAAAGTTAACCAGGTTAAATTCCACTCTCACTGTATGTGGTGGGGGACATATTTCCAAGGGTAACAGTCGGAGCCTTTATTACTTATAAAAGTAAAACATGGAATTTTCATCCTGAAAGCGATAAGGAGCCACTGAAGGTTTTTGAAAAAGAAGGGCGGAAAGATAGATCTCATGGCGATTTGTCAGAAGCCCTGAGAGGAGCATCACGGAACAAGACAACGCCTACAGAGTCTCTCGAGGCAGGCGTGATGTCTGCAGTAGGGTGTCAGGAGTGGGAGAGGAGAGGGCACATGCAGTATGTTGTGCAATGAACAGGTAAATGACTACATCAGAGAGACGGGGCAAGGAGGTGGGCAGATGCTGAGGACTCAGAACTCAGTGTTACATTTGGGTCCAGTTCAAGCAGAAGATGTGGAAAGAGAGGGAGTGCCGTAGGGGAGAATCTTCCTGGTTAAACGCACTGTAAATTGTCCAAACCAATGGCACCAATCTAATTTCTGCTTCTGCCTTCTGGAGTAAGGGAGAGAATGCGGCGAGGACTGTAGACACCACACCACAGTTTTACGAGGTACTTCTGGAAACCTGAGGGGAGATTTGATGTTTTTTGAGTTGCTCTCATGGCAGCTGTCCTCAGGAAAACTGGCTGGTCAGTACACAGGCCTGTTCTTTTCTGCTGATCTTTCCATCCCTACCCACATGGGGTCACATATGTTCTCCCTCCTTCCCCAAAAATATTTGGCAGCTTTGCAGAAATATTGGTGTCACCCCAAACCCTTCAGCAGCATCTGTCCCCTCCTGCCCCTGTGTTGTAGTGACTCAGGAACCTCTGTGGCTTTGTCATCCCTCAAGCCTCCAGGTATGAAAAAGGACAGTTAGGGAACTTCCCTGGCGGTACAGTGGTTATGACTACTCGTGTCTGATGCAAGAGGCACGTGTTCAATCCCTGATCAGGGAACTAAGATACCACATGCCTTGTTCAGTTCACTTCAGTTCAGTCGCTCAGTCGTGTCTGACTCTTTGTGACCCTATGAAACACAGCACGCCAGGCCTCCCTATTCATCATCAACTGCCAGAGTCTACCCAAACCCATGTCCATTGAGTCGGTGATGCCATCCAACCATCTCATCCTCCGTCGTCCCCTTCTCCTCCTGCCTTCAATCTTTCCCAGCATCAGGGTCTTTTCAAATGAGTCAGCTCTTCGTATCAGATGGCCAAAGTATTGGAGTTTCAGCTCCAACATCAGTCCTTCCAATGAACACCCAGGACTGATCTCCTTTAGGATGGGCTGGTTGGATCTCCTTGCAGTCCAAGGGACTCTCAAGAGTCTTCTCCAACACCACAGTTCAAAAGCATCAATTCTTCGGTGCTCAGCTTTCTTTATAGTGCAACTCTCACATCCATACATGAGCACTGGAAAAACCATAGCCTTGACTAGATGGACCTTTGAGGGCAAAGTAATGTCTCTGCTTTTTAATATGCTGTCTAGGTTGGTCATAATTTTCCTTCCAAAGAGTAAGCGTCTTTTAATTTCATGGCTGCAGTCACCATCTGCAGTGATTTTGGAGCCCAAAAAAATAAAGTCAGCCACTGTTTCCCCATCTATTTGCCTTGAAGTGATGGGACCAGATGCCATGATCTTAGTTTTCTGAATGTTGAGCTTTAAGCCAACTTTTTCACTCTCCTCTTTCACTTTCATCAAGAGGCTCTTTAGTTTTTCACTTTCTGCCATAAGGGTGGTGTCATCTGCATATCTGAGGTTATTGATATTTCTCCCAGCAATCTTGATTACAGCTTGTGCTTCTTCCAGCCCAGTGTTTCTCATGATGTACTCTGCATAGAAGTTAAATAAGCAGAGTGACAATATACAGCCTTGATGTACTCCTTTTCCTATTTGGAACCAGTCTGTTGTTCCATGTCCAGTTCTAACTGTTGCTTCCTGACCTGCATACAGGTTTCTCAAGAGGCAGGTGAGGTGCTCTGGTACTCCCATCTCTTTCAGAATTTTCCACAGTTTATTGTGATCCACACAGTCAAAGGCTTTGGCATAGTCAATAAAGTAGAAATAGATGTTTTTCTGAAACTCTCATGCCTTCCAGTGTAGAAAAAATAAAATTATTTTTTAAGGAAAAGGACAATTTCCCTCTATTTGTAAATTCCCAACCTGGCTTGGGGTATGTCTGGGGAAAGGAGAGAGAACTGGATTTCTCTTAGGGATGCTCACCAGCCTCCACCTCAGATGTTTCCAACTAGTCACAGGGTCTGATGGCTGATGGCATGAACTTTAGGCTCTGAGTTATTCAAGGGTCTTGAAATTTTGATCGTTGATAATCAGACTTTTGAGGTTCACGAAGTTCTTCAGTTTGTGTTATCCTGTCTGCCATAGGATTAAAAGTCTATTTTGAAAGTGATACTTGAGCCCCGATTCTTTTCTTCCCTAGAATTTCTGCTGTAACAACCCCATGCTGAGGAAACGGGGGGTAAGAAAATGAAGTGGGGTCTGTGTGGCCGAATGCCTTTCCCAAAGCTGGCTGCCACACTATATCCACGTGTTTCCCTATGGTGTGATATTGACATTTCTCCTGTTGAGTATATCAGTGAAGTCAACATCCCTTCCTCTTGAATCTTGATTGACTTAACTGGTTGCCTTGACCAGAGAAGTATGACCAAGTGATGGTCTGTGACAAGACTAAAAACTGCTATCACCTCCTGCCTTTCCGCCGTTTTGTGAGGGAGCCCAGCCCACTTGAAGAGTCTGTGTGGGTATTCAGCCAGAGCTCCAAAAGAAAGCTCCAGCTGAGGTCCCAACTGAAACATCAACTTCCAGTTTTGAGACCGAGGAAGTACTAAGACGACTTCAGCAGTCAGCCACTTCTAATTACATCTGTATGACAGAGACTGAAAGCCACCTAGCTGAGCCCAGTCCACCTCCAGAGTAACAGGAGATAATAAAATGATGCTGCTGTTTTAACCCACCGAGTTCTGGGGTGACTCCTTATGCAGAAAGAGAGAATCAACAGGATGGTGTTATCTATTACTTTCTAACAGACTACCCCCACACTTCATTAACTTAACCATTTTTGTTACAGCTCATGGTTTTATGAATCAGGAATTAATGAAAGTCTTGGCTGGGCAGCTTCTCTCTGATCCACATGGTGGCTCACGCTTAGCTGTGGTGGCTGGATCTGTAGGAGGTGTCCTCAGTCACGTTTGGAGGCATGGGATCCCCTCCCCCCTCCTCCCCATGGTCTCCTCCTCCTCGCCACAGGGCTTGTCCTTCCCACAGCATGGTAGTCCCAGGGTGGCTGAACTTCCTGTCTGGCTTCCAAGAGACCAAGACAACAGCTGCCCGTCATTATAAGGTCTAGACTATGAACTGGTTGGCATAATTTTGACCAAAATCTACTGCTCAAAGCCACCACAGGGCCTGTCCAGATTCAAGGGGAAAAGAAATAGATCCAACCTCTGCAAGGGAAGAGTGTCAAAACTGATGGTCCCAGTGGACAAACTGGGAACCTTCAGAGCTTTATATCTCAAAATATTGCTTTGTAAATCTTAGTACCCCATTTTATGGATGAAGAAACTGAGGCTGGGAAAAGTGATTATCCAAGGCCACTCAACTTGTAACTGGATCAACCTGATCTGATTTCAAATCCAAGTCTATATTAATCCAAACCATGACCACTTTTCACTTCTGTGCAAAATCTAGTAAATGTACAATTTATGCTACACTTTATTTTAAAATTGAGATATAGTTGACATAACATACTAGTTTCAAGTGTACAACATAGCAGTTCAACATTTCTACATATTATGACATGATTTAGTTAGCATTCATCACCACACAGTTGCAAATTTTTTTGTGTGATGAGAACTTTTAAGATCTCTCTTAGCAACTTTCAAATATACAATGCAGTATTATTAACTATGTGCATCATTATTACACATAAAATAAATGCTATATTACATCCCCAGGACTTATTTATTTTGCAACTGAAAGTTTGTGCCTTTTGACACCCTACACCCATTTTACAGACCCCCCCTTACCCCCCACCTCTGGCAACCACTAACCTGTTCTTTGTGTCTATGAGTTTGGATTTGTGGTCATTACTTTTTTATTCCATAGATAATTGAGATTAAATGGCATTTGTCTTTCTCTGTCTGACTTATTTCACTTAGCATAATGCCCACAAGGTCTATCCATGTTGTAGATGGCAAAGTTTCCTCCTCCTTTATGGCTGGGGGGTGGGGGGTGGGGTGTGTGTGTGTGTGTGTGTGTGTGTGTGTGTGTGTACCAGTTTTCTTTATCCATTCATCTGTTGATGAATACTTAGGTTACTTCCATATTTTGGCCAACTGTAAATAATGCTGCAGTAAACATGGAGATGCACATATCTTTTGGGGTTAGTTTTTTTGTTTCCTTCAGATAAATACCCAGAGTGTAATTGCTAGATCACATGGTGGTTCAGGGGCTTTCCCAGTGTTTCAGCAGTAAAGAATCTGTCTGCGAGGCAGGAGCGGAAGGAGATGTAGGTTCTATCCCTGCTTCGGGAAGATCCCCTGGAGGGAGGGCATGGCAATCCACTCCAGTATTCTTGCCTGGAGAACCTCATGGACAGAGGATTCAGGTGGGCTGTGGTTGAAGGGGGTCACAAAGAGTAGGACACAACTGAAGCGACTTAGCATGCACGAAATGTGGTGGTTCTATTTTGAACTTTTTGAGGAAACTCCATACTGTCTATAATAGTGGCTGCACCAATTCTACGTTTCCCCCAATAGTGCACATGGGTTCCCATTTCTCCAAATTCTCACCAACACTCTTATTTTTATGATAGCCATTCTAACAAGAGTGAGGTGATATCTTATTGTGGTTTTGATTTGCACTCCCTAATGATTAGTGATGTTAAGCATTGTGTCATGTACCTCTTGGTCATCTGTATGTCTTCTTTGGAAGAGTCTTTTCAGATTCTCTGCCCATTTTTTAAACCTATATTGCTTGTTTTTTTTTTTTTTTTTCTGTTGAGTTGTGTGAGTTCTGTATTCATTTTGGATATTGATCTATAAGTATTTTCTCCCATTCGGTAGGTTGCCTTTCCATTTTGTTGATGGTTTCCTCTCCTGTGCAGAAGTCTTTTAGGGTGATGCAGTCTCACTTACTTGTACTTTTGTTGCCATTGTTTTTGGAGTCAAATTCAAAAAATCACCACCAAGAATAATGTCACAGAGCTTACTGCCTATGTTTTCTTCTAAGAGTTTTATAGTTTCAGGCCTTAGATTCAAGTCTTTAATCTGTTTTCAGTTAACGTTAATTTATAGCATAAGATAATGATGTAGTTCCATTCTCTTGCATGGAGCTACTCAGTTTCCCCAAGACTGTTCATTGAAGAGACTGTCTTTCCCTATTGTGTATTTTTGGCTCCTTTGTGTAAGTTAATTGACTGTATATGTATGTGTTTGTTTCTGGGCTATTCTCTTCCACTGATCTTTGAATCTGCTTTTATGCCAATAACTGTGCTGTCTTGATTACTATTTGTGGTTGTTGTTCAGTCTCTAAGTCATGTCTGACTCTTGCAACCCCATGGACTGTAGCATGCCATGATTACTATAGCTTTGGGATATTATTTGAAATTGGGAAGCATGCCTCCAGCTTTGTTCTTCTTTCTCAAGATTGCTTTGGTTATTTTGGATCTTTTGTGGTTTCATACAAATTTTAGGATTGTTTATTTCTGTGAAAAAATGTCACTGGAATTTTGACAGGGATTGCATTGCATCTGCAGATTGCTTTGGGTAGCATGGACATTTTAATAATATTCTTCCAATCCATGAGCCTGGAATATCTTTACATTTACTTGTGTATTCTTTAATTCTTTCCATTTCTTTTATCATACTTTTTGATGTACACATCTTTCACTTCCTTGACTAAATGTATTCCTTTATTATTTTGATGTAATTATAGGAGGCTTGTATTTTTAACAGTTTGTTATTAATGTACAGAAATGCAACAGGCTTTTGTATATTGATTTTGCATCCTGCAACTTTACTGAATTTATTAGTTCTAACAGTTTTTTGGTGGAGTCAAGTATCATGCTATCATGCAGATAACAATGTCAGGCTATCTGCAAACAGTGACAATTTTACTTCTTCCCTTCTGATTTGGATGCCTGTTATTTTTACTGCCTAACAATATACTGTATTAATTCTCAAGTGCTCTCTTCAGTAAGAAAGATACCATCTCTTAACTCCTCCTCAAACACATACACATTACAGCTCTAATTTTTTTTAAATCCTAGAGATCTATTCAGTGACCTGGCTTGGGTCATAGACCTAACTCTGAACCAATCTTTAGGTCCAGGAGGATGGAATATTATAATTGGCAAGCTCTACTAGAATCACACGGTTTGAAGGAGCAGTTCCCAGAAGAAGGAGGCGAAGACAGAAATAATAAAAATGCACTAGACGTGCTTTTTTGCACGGCCTATCATTATGTCTCATTCACATTGATTCCATTGCCGCCTCTTTGAAGGCTGATACCATCCTCACTGAAGAGACTGGAGATGCAGCTTTGGGGGAGTGTGTGAAAAGTAGGCTATGTGAGCAATTAATCGCAAGAATCGATCTAGCTCTCTCAGCTGACTGTTAACTCATTGTGGCTCCCTGCATGTTAAGAGTAGGACCTGCTTGGATTTGCTAAGCGTCTGGGTCCTTCACATAGAAATTAAATAGATTTTACTTGAAGGTGATCCTTTATGCTTTCATGTACCATCTTCTGTCGCTGGACCCCTCATGCTCACATCCAATAGTGAGCGTGATTTGAGGATATGAAGATACTTGGCGTTATGAGCTCTGGAGTAAACAGAACATAAGTGCTAATTAAAACATTTCTGATGGAAACTTAAATCTTTTTTCATGATTTCCAGTTGCATTCTCTCTCTCTCTTTTAATGAAGCAAGCTTCTTTAATTTTCTTTTTAAAAATTTTACTTGGATGAGGTCAGAAATGGGAGAATTTCTCTTCCATTACTCACACTGCTTCCCAGCTGTTGGCCTCATGTTCCCTTGACACACTGTTGAGGAGCCACCACCCGCAAGCCATGGTTCCACTCCCATGTGCACCCGCCTTGACAGAGAAGCCCCAGACTCAGGAAGACCCTCCCTCCCCATGCCCCTGTCATTGGTGGCCTGGGTCCGGAGTGGCTGTGAAACTCTGGAGGCCAATGGTTTGAACTCCTGTCTTCCCATCCTTTCAGCTTGGCTTTGTATTTATATTAAGGAGTTTCTTTATTCTGTTGCTGCTTGTTAATATCAAAGTCAGAAATAAAGCCCTGTGGGTCCATTGACTTTTGAGAGCCCTAAGCAAATCATCTCTTGAAAGCTCGCAAGCCTTCTGGAAGATAATTTACTTGCTAAATGATACTTAGCATCTCTGCCTTTCTTTTGCCACTCAACTGAGCCCGAGAAAATTTTTATCCTTTTTCAGTTGTGCTACCCAGTCAGTTCAACAAGATGTGTTTTGTTCAAACGTGGAAATAAAATAGGGGAAGGAGATAAAGGAATTGCATGAACTTGAGCATGGACACATTTCAGTGAGAACATTCAAAGAGGCTTGTCTAGAGCTGGACCGTTGAATTATCACAGTCTTAGCATAGTGAAAATGAAAACAGATTTTAGCTTTGGAAACAAAAGCAAAAAATGCCTATGGTCTCCTCTCCCATCCAAAGATATAAGAGAAGTATATATTGATAGCTGAGGCTTACTCAGAAAAAATGAGTTAGTTGCTATAAAAAAAAAAAAAGGGAAGAAAATTCATTTCCCCTATTAATCACACACACTGTTAACCCCTAATCTTCGGGTCTCTCTCCCTCCCCTTCCCTCTTCCTTTTCCTTAACCATAATTTACAACTCCTGTCCTTCCACGTGTCTCATCCGGTGAATACTGCTCTCCAATCCTGTCTCTCGTTCTGCCCCCACCCCCCGCACTGATTTTTCTGCCTCTGCACTTTTCCACCATTACCTCCTTGCTCCCTAGACTGAACTGCCTTCAGCTCAGCTATCTACCTTCTCTTGCTTCTACATCCTTCTGCTGCCTCATCCCTAGATTCTGCATTTTTGCACCCAGATTTTATCAGACCCTAGTGGAAGGCAGCCTGAGTTTTGTGAATAAGAATGCTGACTTGGACACCTGGCACGTGGGTCCACGTCCAGCTTTGCCACTTCCTAGCTGATGATCTGGATAAGTTATTTAACTGGCTGCCTCCTCTGACAAACGAGATGTTAAATTACCCCTTCTTCATAAGTTTCTGTGAGGATTAAAACACCCACCCAATTAAAACATAGCACTTGGTCCTTAAAAAGTACTCAATAAACATTAGATATTGCTGTTTTTGTTGTGATTTTTGTTGGAGAGAATTCCAGGTCTGTGTCAATAGACATTGTGAACCTTACTACTAAGTAATGGCTTCTAACTTTGGTTTTTAAGCCAAAGTCTTCACAGTGGCTGTTCAAAGCTCTGTACATTCTGGTCCCTCTGTGATCTTTCTGATCTCATCTCCTACAGCTACCCTCCCATCCTACAAGTATAAGATTCACAAGAGCAGAGAATTTTGCTAACTTTTGTTAATTTCTGTCTCTCAAGCACCTGTCGTTCCTAGCGCATAGTAGGTTCTCAGTAAATGTGTTGACTGACTGTTTGAGCCCCAATACCAATATCACTATCTTGGTGAAGCTTGCCCTGTCTCTCTAGGCAAGGTTGCTTTCTTCTCTATATTCTGGTGATACTTAATACATTCTTCAATTATAACATTTCTCACATTGTCTTTTTATAGAAAACATATTTAAAGCTCTTAAATTTAACCAGATGGTATAATTCAAAAGCACATTTTTATTTAATAGACTGAAACCTCACATTGCACAGATTTGATTGATTACAGAAATCATAATGTTCTGCAAGTTTGTAAATTGAGTTCCCATCATGTTCTATGAGTTATTCCATAAAAATTAAGTCTAACCTTGAGAAAATCCAAGGAAAAGCAAATTAGAAAGCAATTCCAACACATAGAGAAATCTTCTCTTAAGCAGCAGCACCTTCTGTGTTTTGACATTACAGAAACCTCACTATTTTACTAGCAAAGAGGAAAGAGACTTGTAAAATTCTGCCTTGTGAGCATATCAGCATAGCTATCGGTGTGGCTGATAAATAATCTGCAAAGACACATAACTTCCAAAGTCAGTCCTGGAGGAGCCCACCTGTTCAGGTTTGTTTTGAAGGAGGACTTTCTTCATCTGGGGGAAAAACAGTTACCAAAGTTTCTTAAATAAAATGCTATGACTAAAAGTCAGGAGGCATAGGCATATTATAGAATTCTCATCAGATCTAAAGGAAGAATGAAGAAAATCTTCCATGCTTCAAGGGTAAAGTAACAAGCAAGAACCACTCTCAAGCACACCTCTGTGCCACCAGTGTACTTTCAGGGCCAGCATCACTGGCTAGCCGATCGTGTATTTACTCATTGCTGTCATTTGGGTGTGGAATATATTTTAAGGTACCGATTGATAACCTGTCCCTACCATTCCCTACTGGAAAATCCCAAGACATACACATAGGAGAAATTACTTGTCCCAGGGCAGCAGTGGTGACTGCTAAGTGGAATCTTCTGTCTGTATTCAGGGGTGATAACAATCTAAGGAAGCCCCCCCCATCGAAGGTGGTGTGACAGCTGTGAATGCCTTTGACAGCAGTGATTATCAGCTTCAGTGAACACATTTTAACTTAGAAAAGGCATTTGTGATGAGTAGGTACTGTGGAGATGGAATTGGGATTCCTGGTTAATGATTTCATATCTTCTCTCCTGCTGGATTTCTCAAAACCAAGGCAATGCAAAGTCCCTGTTTTAGATGAATCTCACATGTTGGAGAAGTAGAGAGACAACAATTTCTGCCAAGATGCAATTATCGGGGCTTGCTGGCCTAACTCTCAAGAGAAATGGGGCTGTGCTATAACCCAGGAGCTCGGAAAATTAAAATCTGGGTCGGTGCCCAGCTCCATCTTCCTTGATTGGGCCTGTGGGCTGGGACAGCGGCTGGTTTCCTTTTTTGCTCATTGCTCTGGCTCTGTGTCTGCTAGGTCTGCCTTAGTAATCCTGCTCTCCAAACATGCATCTGAAATATTTGTTTGCCTTTTGGAGGGGAGGGTGGGTCGAGGCAGGATCAGTTCATCTGGTGCCTAACAAGTGCCCATTAATGAATGCATCGGCCCCTGCAATACTGATGAGAGCTTTTTAGTGCAAATATTTGCTGATGCTAGTTAGTTGCAGATATTATGATCCTTAATGTAATATCACCTCATTATCGATCGTGCTAACAATGAAGGTTTCTCTACGTGTTGAAGATTTCTTTATTTTCTTCAGTAATCTTTGATGGGTCTGATCTGAAATCAACCCCTTAAAAAAATTACCTTTGAGAATACCTTATCAGATCCAGTCAACACTTCTCTGCCCTTATCTGATTCAAACTTCCTGTGCTGTTTGGCCCTAGAGTCACCTCCTTCCTCTCTGATACCCACTCCTCCCCTGGGCTCAGTGAAACCACTCCTTCTTAGGATTGGCTCCATCAGGCCAAACCCTTTCCCATCTCTTTGCAGGCTGCTTCTTCACCACTCAGCTTTTACAGAGTGCCATCCGAGGCCTTGTCTCTCTCCCTGAGTGAAGGGCACCCACATCTTCAGCTTCAGTGATCACCCATAAGATCATTTCCTGCAGATGATCTGTATCTCCAAGTCGAACATATACATCAAAGGCCCACATGTTCCCTTATTCAAGAATATGTAGTGTGCCCGGAGGAAACCAGGGTTGAAAAAGACACATGTATCCCATTGTTCATTGCAGCACTATTTACAATAGCTAGAACGTGGAAGCCACCTAGATGCCCATTGACAGATGAATGGATAAAGAAGCTGTGGTACATATACACAATGGAATATTACTCAGCCATAAAAAGGAACACATTTGAGTCAGTTCTGATAGGTGGATGAACCTAGAACTTATTATACAGAGTGAAGTGGGTCAGAAAGAGGAAGATAAATATTGTATTATAATGCACATATATGGAATCTAGAAAAAAATGGTTCTGAAGAAATTTACAGGGCAGCAATGGAGAAACGGACATAGAGAATAGACTTATGGACATGAGGAAAGGGGAAGAGAGGGTAAGATGTATGGAAAGAGTAACATGGAAACTTATATTACCATATGTAAAACAGATGGCCAATGGGCATTTGCTGTATGGCTAAGGAAACTCAAACAGGGGCTCTGTATCAGCCTACAGGGGTGGGATGGGGAGGAAGATGAGAAGGAGGTTCAAAAAGGAGGGGATATATGTATACCTATGGCTGATTCATGTTGAGGTTCGACAGAAAACAACAAAATTCTGTAATGCAATTATCCTTCAATAAGAAAATAAAAAGAATACATAGTGAACACCCGCTGTGTGTGAAGCCGGGTGACCCCTCATTGTCACCACTCAGATGTCCTCTTGACACTTCTCTAGGTCCAAAACACACTAGGAGACTCTTTCTTCCAGAGGACAATTCAATCTGTTATTTCCCATCTTGGTGAATGGTAACCATTATCCACTTGGTCACCTAAGCCACAAGCTTAGGATTCACTTGAAATATCTTTCTCCTTCACAGCCCACCCTTAATCCTCATCAACATCCATGCCCGCAATCAGTTAGTCCGGCAAATCATGGCAGTTATTCGCTCTGAATATCTCAAATCTGGGCTTGCTTCTGCAGCCCCGTGGCTCCTGAATTTAGGCCTTGGTCACTGTTCGATGCATTTGAATCTCCAACGTGCCTTCTGTACTACTGTACCGGCAGACTTTCTTGATATGCAAATGTCACCATGAAGCTCCTTCCTCAAGCACTTCATGGTTCCAAAACATCTTCAAAGTGAAGGTCAAGCTTCTTAGCTTGGCCACAGCCCCTCCCGCATCCTACCCCAGCCCCTGCCACTGTGTACTCTGTTCTCCATCCCCACTAAACAACTTGCTTTCTCCCTGGGACATCACACCCTTTCCTACCTGTGAATCTAAGCATATCTGCTTGAGGAGCCCTTAGTCTCCCCCTCTAC
>SJYQ01002040.1:0-11160 GCA_006410935.1 Redunca redunca
AATAGATATTTTTATTAAATATTTTAATATGAGAGAAAAGTTCATTTTAAAAAGGCAATAAGCATTTAAATTGATCTAACAGAGAAAGAGATTTGGGTTAGGATTGAAAGTTTAATTATTGCATCTCTTTGTTTACAACATATCAATCTTCTCTTACTCTAACCACCGATATCCAATTGAAGTTCTATCCCTGGCATTCTTTCCTTTTCATTACACGATTCTACCAATCTTCCCCTCTGAATTAAAATTTTATATCTAGATTAAAATTTTAGTATAATAAAAACAGCAATCTTTTTACTGACTATACTATAAACATATAGCTATTAGAGGTCATGAACAGTTCTCCACAGGTATTCAGGTAGATATCAGTATGCTTTGTTATACAGATTTATTAAAATGTGATCAGGTGGAATTAATCAAAATTGAGTAACATTTTTCACAGACAAAATGCAATGCATGTAAGAGTATTGTTTTCACTGACAAGTCACACTATCATTTCTGTGTTATATATCACCCCAATGACAACTTTTGGGATTAGAACCATGGCATATGCCTCTTAGGTCCACACTATGACCTTTTACACAATATACACTCTACATTAATTACAACACAATTAATTAAAATATATACATGTGATTAAAAATATATATGATAAAACTAATAGCAACTATTTCTAGAAATCTTAATTTATAAATCTGATTACAAACACATTCTTAGATGAAAATTAGTATCAAGAAATTACTTTTTACCAAATTTGACATTTATTGTGCTCATTTTCCCAAAGATCTCCATATAAGAAAATAACTTCCACTAATAAATCATTGTTTTTCACTCTTTTAAAATAGTCCCTCTTCATGATCCTTTATAATTCTGTGCTCCAGATCTTTGAAAGCTAGTGTCTAGTTTCAGATATTAAAATATATATAGCAATATCCCTTGGAGTTTATTCTTGCTGAGATCATGAAGGGGGGAAAATCATATGGTGGTTTTAACTCTCAAATAGGCATAAGACAGACAAATCTATAAGGGTAAAAAGTTCCATAGGTGTTATATTATTCTGCATGGTACATTAATATAAATATCTCTTTTGGAGAAAGAACAATTTCTTCATTGAAGTCAACTATTTTCCACCACCTGCATCTTTGCTTTGATGCTAAGAAATATACTTTCCTTCTTATGCTTCTCTTCAGACATAGCAGATACGAGATCCAGGGGAAAGGCAGTGGTCCCATTGAGAGGGCCTGAGAACCCTCACTTACGATTCTTTTACATCCACGTTTTTTAAGACAAGGGCCTGCTTGTCATCTTGTTAATGGCCACAGAGAAATAAAACACTATGTTCTCATTTCAATGCTTTCGTTATAATCTATACAAGTGACTAAGGGAAAAATGAGTCTATTCTTATTTCCATTGTGTTCACCTTTGTTTATCATAAATATTTACTAAGGGCCTATGATGTGTCCAGCTCTTTGCTATGTATAAAACAGAAACAGAGGATACCCACTTTCTTCTCTTATGGAGTTCATTATCTAGGAAGTCAGACAAACAATAAACCCAGTATAGAAAAAACAGAGAGAATGTTACTAATAACAAGCTATTGTGATAGAGACTTCTCTAATAAAAAGCACCAGTTCTACTAGTGAGAATATGTCGTGTGTACACCAGGCACTTCAGCTTCTGATATTCATTCTCTCAAGGCTTGAACTATTAAACTGTAGTAGAAAAGAGTAGTACTAGGAAAAGCAATTAACATTTCCTGGCACTTAGTCAATGCTGGACATGCATGTAAACTTCTAAATACTTTACATATATGAGCTTACCTACTTATGAAACTTAAAATAAAATTCACCCAGGAAAGAGTTAAGAAATAAAGTGCTTGTAAGACAGTGAACCCTGACTGTTTAAATTCAGATAGTGAGACTGCCAGACTCTGGCTTCTTGACTAGGCAAGCCATTCAGCATCTCTGTATCATGACTTCCTCATCAGTAAACAGGGTAATAATACTTAATCTGTGGGCTTCTCATAAAGAATTAATGAGACGATATATGAAAAATGATTAAATCAGGGCCTTCTAGCCTTTGCTAAGGGCACTCAGTGTTTACTTTTATTATTTATTCCACATTGTAATTACAGTACTCAACTAATAATGGTATTATTTATTATCATTCTTGTTTTACGGATGAAGAAACTTCAGCAAGGAGAGTATAAGTCACTTGCTTTAAATCATGTAGCTAATAAATAACAAAGTATTTGAAGCCAGTTATCTGGGTATAGAATCTCATGTGTTAACTACCATGGTACTGTGTCTCTGGTGGGTGATAACAGTCTAGGCTTTCTAAAATGCAAATCTGTATCTGAAAATAAATGTTAAAATTAATGGAACAAAATATATTTTTAAATTCCTTTAAACATTTCAGTCTCTTCAGTAAATATCTGGAACATATACGGTCATAAATTGTAAGTACAACTTCACATTGCCATAGTCTGTGTTTCAGTGAGTCTGGTTCGTTTTTAAAATCTTGTTTTCTCAGGTTCCAGAGGAAGAGCAATAATTCCTGAACTGCCCTCTGCACACACATTTTTAAATATATCACTTATGAGAATTTCCCTACTTTCAATCCTAAAAGAGAACATAACTAAGTGTCCATGTTGTTTAATTTAGATGGCACACATTTGATATCTCATTTCTTGAGTTTATACAGTTTTACCAGGTAAGTTTTCTTATCTTCTCTGATAGAAATTATTATAATAAACCTATCTTACCCCCAATTCTCTATCTTCTTCTTCCTCTATATCAAATCAGTGACATCAGATATGTTTCTTAAATACACATTTTTCTGTGATCTTTCTTATAATAGGCTTGCAGCTCACATCACAATAACCATTTCCTTCTTGCATTAATTCTTCATATACAGTGTTATTTTCATAAATATTTTAAAATTAAAAATATTGATATGCTTGAATAAAATGTTTATTGACTCCTCGATCTCTGCTGGGGACAAAATTCACATTTATTACACATAAGGTGCTTTTTTATATGATCCAGTTCTACTTTTTTTAGCTCTGTTTCACACCACTTCACCACGCAAGAACTGACCAAATTTTCCTGTTTCTGAAAATATGCCACTTCTGTGCATTCTCATCTTCTGTTCCCTACATGTGAAATTCCTATCCGTTGCCCCATAACTGGCAAAACTATAGACATTTTTGAGTCCCAATTCAGTTATGTTCTTTGTGATGCTTTCCTGCTCCTCCAGAGTCAAAATTGACCTCCCTCTCTCCAGTTTGTCTGTGTTCCCGTCTATCGCGGTAGTTGTCCCGGGATCTTTGGTTTGCCTTGTTTTGACCATTGGGTGTTGTCATTTTCTTTTACACATACAGATTTTTTAAAGTATATTTTGTGCCATGTTTGGCACCTCGTTCCTCTATATTAAATGTCTGTTAAGTGAATGAACTGAACTGGGCACATTTACTTCTTAATGCACTCAGGCTATACGTGTTTACTTGATTTGAGTTCAGGTCACACAAAACTTATCAATCTCTTGCACCATTTGTTTTGGGACCCAGAGCAAGTTTTCTAAAAAGCCATTTAAGTGGAACGAGTTATATTACATTTCGATTTGATTTATATTCATCATCTCTCTCTGCCCAAGGCAGCCACTTCTCTAAGAATTTGACCCACTTAAGAAGATGAAAACCAGGTAGTTTTTAATTCTTTGGTTAATAAAACACTTACTTGAAATTTCATTTAATTGCTGAATGCAAATCATTTAATTGCTGAAATTTGTATTTTAAGGTACAAGTATTAATCATGAAGATATCTAGAGGTGTTAAACTGCTTTCCCCAGTCCTCTCAGTTCACATTTTAACTTGAATGTGAAGTGGTACAGCAGAGAAAGAACATTTCCTCAATGAACTTTTCTGTATTTCTATTCTGACACTTTCACTGAGCTGCCAGACCACAGGTGGAGTCATAAAGAATGATGACACAGTCCTGGATAATAATAGCATAGCAGACCTGTTGTCTTTGGTTCCTATTTTCATCCTTAAAAATTACATTTTCTAGAAGGGTTATGGGAGTTCATATATGAAAAAACTAATCTTTATATGTGTGTCAAAGCTGATCCATTCTTTTAAAAATATTTTAAAAGCACAGAGAAAAAACAAGTTGCTTTACAAAACAAGTTACTGTTAAAATTAAAAATAAATGGAGACCAGCCTTGAAAATCCCCTAAGCAGACAAAATCAGTTTAGTCATACAAGGAAAGCTTATTATAGATTACTTTGCAAGACTAGCTTGAACTGGGTCATTTCTTGCTTATGTCTCTAGAAGTCATAAGCAAAATTTGCATTGTTTTCCAGGGTTGATATGAGGTAACCACTAACTGATTCCCTATCATTTAAGACAAAATCACTGTAAAGAACAGTTGTTGTCTATTTACCTTACAAGCTGCTTTGTAACAATATTCCTCTGAGCCTCATTCCATATTTTGGCTTGAGTGCTCACAGTTCTCAGTCTATCTTTTTGGTGTGTGAATAATAAAGTTTCACTAAACACTCCTGCAGTGATTCATTGGTTTTATTGCTGTTATTTCTGATCTTGGATACAACCTATATTAAAACAGTAGAAACTGCTGCTGTTGCTGCTAAGTCGCTTCAGTCGTGTCCGACTCTGTGCGACCGCAGAGACGGCAGCCCACCAGGCTCCCCCATCCCTGGGATTCTCCAGGCAAGAACACTGGAGTGGGTTGCCATTTCCTTCTCCAATGCATAAAAGTGAAAAGTGAAAGTGAAATCACTGTCATGTTTGACTCTTAGCAACCCCATGGACTGCAGCCCACCAGACTTCTCTGTCCATGGGATTTTCCAGGCAAGAGTACTGGAGTGGGGAGCTGTTAGGAATTTCTTAATGCAATAATTTCACCAGTTTAATATTACTAAATGTTGTATTTAAAGGCATTTTTGTGTTAAAACCCAGAATTAGTGATATATTGAGAAATAAGTGACCTATTTTTTTGGTTGAAAAATTACCACAGCCTTTGAAATACTTTTAAGTGTGAAAAGTATTATAATTTTCCTTAATTATTCTTTTTTCATGAAAAACAGAAGACAGATGCCATATGAAGAGCAAACAGAGGAGAAAAATATAAAATATTCACGCTTTTATTAAAACAGTACTTCTTCCCAAAAGATATTGTGTTACAAACTTAACACAATATTTAATTAGGCACTAAAATACATAAACAGAACTAAAGACCTTTCAAACCATGAGAAATAATTGTGTTCAAACACATAGCTTGTTGCTAGAGTTGAATCCCAAATTTTACTTTGATTTTCCAGGCAGTTAAGGCAAAATTAAAATGCTATGTTATAAAATTTTCATTGCCTGATAAAAAACAAGCCAAGGAATTTATAGGAAAAGTATTTTCCCCCAATACTAGCATTTCATCTTCTCGATAAGGAGTTTAAATACACTCATTTAAAGCATTTGTTTTCAAATTCAGGCAAATCAAATGTTGTACTGCATTCTCTGCCCTGAGGCTTGCCTAACTTATTGCTATTGGCAACCAGATGTTGATTACTAAGGAAGAAGTCAGAATTTCTACTTCTGTCAGAAAATCAGTGAAATGGTAAAGGTGAATGAATGAATAAACAACGTTCAAAAACATATTTTAAAAGATTCCAGCTATTACACTGTGTTTCATCTCTCATTATGTGTATGCAAGAATAATATATTAATTATGTATCCGTTAATGACTTACATTAATAACATTCAAGATAAAAACCTTTTCCTATTTAATTCTTCTGCTGAACATATTTAGAAGTAGAATGAATGTGTGTACTTTACCATTTTAGAAAGTGAAAGATATAATTTACCTTGTTATCTGCAGGAGGAATTTGTAATGCCTGAGATTCATTATTCTAAATATGAGTGATCAATTTAATAAAGCTGTAGAGAGTGTAAGGGACTGATTTGTATTCATATATATTCACATTCTGCACTGTAAAATTCTTCACAATTAAGTAGCTATGAATTTGAAAAACGTTAAAAATAACTTCCTCCTCTATGATATGAAGAGGGAACTAGATTCAAAACAATCATATGTTGATTTCCTACTCTCCTTCCAACTCTAGCTGCTTTTGCTTCTTTTTTTAAAGGGCAGAGAGAAAGGAGGTGCACCCTCTCTGCATCTCAGAGCTTGTTCCAGAGAATTCTTCCTTCCTCTTTCCTCTTCCCTAACCTCTGAATCTCATATCATCCTACTACATATTCCACTGTCTCTGGCTGCCCTCATTCCTGGAAGATTTTCTCTCTTAACTCATTCATTGTCATTCCAGCAACATCACAGTCATAGCTCTTAGCTGTTTCATTTACAACACAATGTTCTGATGCTCTAAAGTGCTGAATTCTTGGTCTCTCCTCCAATGACTTTATCACACACCCTGCATTAGCCTCCCTGGTAATTATACTAAGATTATGACATTAATAATAACTGAAATTCTTGCATTGGTTCCAGTTGAAGCTGTAGACAAGAAATGATGACTGCCATTTCAGTAAACAAGGAATGTTGTCTGCATCAAACTGTCAGCCACTGCAGCTGCCCTGATGGTACTCGCTGAGGGGAATTCAGGGTTCAGGGAAACAGGATAGGAGCCCTGGATAGTTAAGATGCATTGGGCTGTATTAGTCACTTAGTCGTGTGAAGAATAATTTCAGTGAACCCAGACTCTTGAATCTTCTCACACATAGGAATATGCTAAAAATCACTAATTTGAGATATCCATTTGAATTAGCAGTGATCTTTTGATGTCTGACTACATGTTTTGATTTTTTTTTTTGTAAGCAAATACTCTTATATATCCCAAATCTTCCTTTTCTTCTTTGGAATAGTTCCTCAGAGATATCTGAGAGGCTGCCTTCCCAGCCTAGTCCTCAGTAACAATTCTGAATAATCTGCAGCTTTGAGACCGTGTGCTTTTTTTTTTTTTTTTTTTACAGTCAACAATATAGCTATCCATTCAACTTGCTCTTTGTAGAAACTGACACTAGATTTTTTAAGAATTCTTCTGGATTGAGGTAAAAGTAAAATTAATAGTTAATGAAAAAACAACTATGTGACACATTACTTATAATCATCAAAAAATAGATTTATCAGAAATGATTACCACAGTTACCATTTTTTAAAAAAATGTAACCAACTCCCTCCCCCAAAGCTTATGAGAAATGTATCCAAATTGCTTTTTTAAATGATTTAGGTAATCCTCCCCCTCCAATTAGTTGACATAACTGTGAATGAATTTAACTTGTTGGAATTAAAAATCATTCAGGGACTTCCCTGGTGGTCCAGTGGTTAAGGCTCCATGCTTCCAATGCAAGGATCCAGGGATCGTGTAGCAGGCGGTGTGGGTTTGCTCCTTGGTCAGGGAACTAAGATCCCACATGAAGCGAGTGGCCAAAAAAAAAAACCATTCAGCATGACATATATTCTACTTTTCCTGAGTACCTATTAAGTAGCTAGAAAAAAAATGGATTCACTCTACAAATGTTACTTAATTTTTGAAAACCTTTGAAGTACATTAAAAAAAATCATATCACACTGATTTATCATCAATATTGTAACTGACAATAACTCAAAGAGTTACATCTTCAATTTTGCAATAAGGAGGTGATTGGAAAGCAAGTAACTTGCAAAATATTCTGTTTCCCAGTCATTAGAGTTATTATGTTTCTCACTTCTTAGGAAGTATGCCTAAAAGGCTTTACTGAAGTGAATTAAACCATTGCTTATTTTATCTCTTATTCTTTCTCCAAGAGGTAATTTGTTTAACTGGATATTCTTTGGAATATGTTGGGTAAGTTCTGAGTAATTGAAGCCTGTGATATATGAAATACTTTTTTTTTTTTAATCACATGCTTTACCCATGTTTTACTCGAACTTTGGAGCCGAAGATCTTCTTTATTCTATTCATGAAAAATATGCCATATAACTTAAGTCTAAGAAAGATATAAGAGGATATACAGATGAGACGTGAATTTTGCCATGTAATTGTTGGCTATATTAAATAAGGTACCATAAATGTCTCCTTTTGTGGCATTCTCCCTCAGAAAAGATGCCCTTTGTAACACTAGTCAGGGGTTGGAAAATGTGAGATCCCTAATGGAACTTGCTAGCATTCCTGCTACATCATTATATAAGATAAATGAACTCAGAATATCTCAGATCTCAAAATAACTGAGAACTTATCATGTGGCACATGGAACTCTGCTCAATGTTATGTGGAAGCCTGGGTGGGAGGGAAGTTGGGAGAGAATGGATATATGTATATGTATGGCTGAATCCCTTTGCTGTACACCTGAAACCATCACAATATTGTTTATCAGCTATACCGGAATATAAAATAAAAAGTTTAAAAAAAGGAGTAAAAAAAACTTGCCTTAGTTTAAGATAACTTATATTGATAAATCCTACCATGAGTTTTTGATATACTTAGTTTGCAAATTTATTTCTTTCTCTCTCTTTATTCTTTTTGACCTCTGAAGGTTATTACATCCAAAGACAATGAATCTTAGATAAAGATAAAATACATATTTTCATATGAGAAAGATCTGGGCTTTCATCAGAAGCTATGCTTTCAAACTCTCTGATATTTATTCTTATTGCAATCTCAGGTGAGAAAAACATTTGTGTGTTTTTGTGATTTTCATTACAGCTTTTGGAATGAAAGTGAAAGTTGCTCAGTCGTGTCTGACTCTTTAAGACCCCATGGACTGTATAGTCCATGGAACTCTTCAGGCCAGAATACTGGAGTGGGTAGCTTTTCCCTTCTCCAGGGGATCTTCCCAAACCACGGATCAAACCCAGGTCTCCTGCATTGCAGGCAGATTCTTTACAAGCTGAGCCACAGGGGAAGCCCAAGAATACTGGAGAAGGTAGCCTTTCACTTCTTCAGCGGATCTTCCCGACCCAGGAGTTGAACTGGAGTCTCCTGCACTGCAGGCAGATTCTTTACCATCTGAGTTATCAGGGAAGCCTGAAAGTTTTTGGGATGAATAAGTATAAATAGAAAAGTAATGCATAACTTTATGTTACCATGCATATAACCATATTTAGCATGAAATAATAAATGCTGTGATAATTTAAACTGATATTAAGCAATGCTGAAAGTCTAGATATAAATACAGATAAATAGCTATATTACCTAATAATTAAATATCAACAAATGGATAATTTGCTTCAATATACCTTTAAACGATGAAACGGCAGGGGAATTTGGTAATTGGTTGAAGTAAGAACCTTGCAGACATTTTGGATGACGCTAGGTTTTCATGCATTTGGGGTAGGGGACAGGTTGCTTAGGAGGAAAAAAGTGAGATAAGAAGAGGGTAATGTAGACTTTCCTTAGGAAAAGTATACAAATTAGGTTGTTTTACACAGTTATGGTTTATTGTGGGAGAAGGCAATGGCAACCCACTCTAGTACTCTTGCCTGGAAAATCCCATGGACGGAGGAGCCTGGTGGGCTGCAGTCCATGGGGTCCCTAGGAGTCGGACACGACTGAGTGACTTCACTTTCACTTTCATGCATTGGAGAAGGAAATGGCAACCCATTCCAGTATTCTTGCCTGGAGAATCCCAGGGGCGGAGGAGCCTGGTGGGCTGCCATCTATGGGGTCGTACAGAGTTGGACACGACTGAAGCAACTTAGTAGTAGCAGCAGCAGGTTTTTAATTATAAAACAATCAAAGCAGTGTGGTAGTGTTGTGTAAAAGTAGTACTATTATTTAACTAGATAACTTTATATTTTAAGAAATATTACCTTATATCCTAGCAGAGTACACGGAAATTTGATGATCATTTGCACGTCTTGAGATACTTAAGCAATATTAGTTTTTTCCACTAATGAAGATTATAATGGAAATAACTAAAAGATAGATGTGTCCTTTTGAGGAATCAAAGGAAATTTTTTTCTTTCACTTCAGAGTTTCTCTGGACACCAAATTTATGCCATTAATCAATAGTCCGGGATGTTTCATTGAAATCTATGGAGCAGTGCATTAATCCTCTGCATGCCAAAAATGACACATGACCTATATATATCCCTAATCTTCTGGGACTCTTCTAGTTATGCATTAGGACAGTCATACTCACATAGAAAAAGACAGTTTAGAATCTTAGACTAGCCCAAGAAATCCAATTGACCTTCTGAATGACCAAGGTTAACAAGTTACAAGTTAACATTAGTTTTGTAGGTTGTAGGTACAGTAAGTTAATGGACAAGATAGATAGAAATATAACAGAAGAATTACAAAACGAGTGCTCAGATTTATGTCAGCTGATAAAAAAATAACATTCATATAAAAAATATTGTGATAGTGAGCTCTTATTGAATGCTTTCCATAAAACATAATATAAAAATTTCACTGAATGTAGCATGCTTGTGATTTCCCGCAAGCAGGGAAAACAGACATTAAATTAATTTCTACATCTTAGAGCATTTTAAATGAACTTTTATAATCTTCATGTGTGAGAATTATGTGTATCATGATAGAAATAAATGAGATATAGAAATTATTGGAATGATGCGTCCTTGCCGTTTTCAAGCTGGCAGCCCAATTTCTAAAAATCATTAGATATTCTAACTAGTGCAGCATAATGCAAAGGCAGAGAGCAGGTTTTTAACCTTACAAAATGTTCAATAAGCAGATTAACCATCATCATGGCACATACTTGGCTGCATCTTTGTGTTTGATTCCAGAGAGTGCTAACATCCTACCTTCCATATTCTAGTCACTTAGGTTATAAAGAAACATTTTTAGTTTCAGGTAACCTTTCATATATGGATGTGTCAGTTGCATTAAATAAATTAAATATAGTTGTTTAGAGAGGATCCCTCTTCTTCAAAAATTTACTAACTTTCATTCTACTAGTTTCAGTATCAGCTCAGGTTTTCATGTGTTAAAGAGAGGTAAAGGAATAGAATTCTGCTTGGGCAAGATCTGATGGCCTAAGAATTTAGTCAAATTTCATATGCAAAAGCAGTCATTTTGTTTTCTAAAGGAATAAAAATTTCTTTTTTTCTTGAACGGTTTTGTGGAACTGCTTCTATTCATGTATCCTTTTAATAAAGCAGAAATATATAGTATATACAGTACAATTG
>SJYQ01002040.1:11213-25908 GCA_006410935.1 Redunca redunca
ACAACTGCACTCATTTCACATGCTAGCAAAGTAATGCTTAAAATTCTCCAAGCAAGGCTTCAGCAGAATGTGAACGGAGAACTTCTAGATGTTCAAGCTGTATTTAGAAAAGGCAGAGAAACCAGAAATCAAATTGCCAACATCAATTGGATCATAGAAAAAGCAAGAGAATTTCAGAGAAATGTCTACTTCTGCTTTACTGACTACGCTAAAACCTTTAACTATGTGAATCACAACAAACTGTGGAAAATTATTAAAGAGATGGGAATACCAGACCACCTTGCCTGCCTCCTGAGAAATCTGTATGCAGGTCAAGAAGCAACAGTTAGAACTGGACTTGGAACAACAAACTGGTTCCGATTTGAGAGAGGAGTATGTTAAGGCTCTATATTGTTACCCTGCTTATTTAACTTACATGCAGAATATATCATGTGAAATTCCGGGCTGGATGAAGCACAAATTGGAGTTCAGATTCCTGGGAGAAATATCAATAACCTCAGATATGCAGATGACACCACCCTTACTGGACTTCTCTGGTGGCTCACACAGTAAAGCATCTGCCTACAATGCGAGAGACCTGGGTTCAATCTTTGGCTCGGGAAGATCTCCTGAAGAAGGAAATGGCAACCCACTCCAGTATTCTGCCTGGAAAATCCCATGGACAGAGAAGCACGGTAGGCTACAGTCCCTGGGGTCACAGAGTTGGACATGACCTAGTGACTTCACTTTCACTTTTCACTTATTGCAGAGAGCGAAGAGGAACTAAAGAACTTCTTGATGAAAGTGAAAGAGGAGAGTGAAAAAGCTGGCTTAAAACTCAGCATTCAGAACAAGAATATCATGTTATGTGGTCCCATCACTTAATGGTAAATAGATGGGGAAACAGTGGAAACATTGACAGACTTTGTTTTCTTGGGCTCCAAAATCACTGCAGATGGTGGCTGCAGCCATGAAATTAAAAGACATTTGCTCCTTGGGAGAAAAGCTATGATAAACTTAGACAGTGTTAAAAAGTAGAGACATTACTTTGCCAACAAAGGTCTGTATAGTCAAAGCTATGGCTTTTCCATTAGTCGTGTACAGATATGAGAGTTGGACCATAAAGAAGGCTGAGCACCAAAGAACTGATACTTGTTAACTGTGGTGTTGGAGAAGACTCTTGGAGAGAGTTCCTTGGACAGCAAAGAGATCAAACCAGTCAATCCTAAAGGAAATCAATCCTGAATGTTCATTGGAAGGACTGATGCTGAATGTCCAATACTTTGCTGAAGTATTAAAGCTGAAGGTCCAATATTTTGGCCACTTGATACAAAGAGCTGACTCACTGGAAAAGACCCTGATGCTGGGAAAGATCAAAGGCAAGAGGAGAAGGGGGCAACAGAGGATGAGATGGTTGGATGGGATCATCAATTCAATCTATTAGGCAAACATTTAGATTGTTCACATTCTTTGTATTAAAGTATAATTTTACTAAAAATATTTCTTTGGAAACTGAAGTCATATATCATGAATTTTTTCCAAAAAAATTTTTTTAAACCTAAGGTCTATAATGAATTTACTTCCTTAAAAATTTTGACTGAACATTATATTTACCAGCCTCTATAGAATAATGCATGGCTAATCTGCTCATTTGAATAAATGTCAAGTATAAGTTTACTGAGCTAACTAGATGGCTTATACTTATCCATAAATTTATGTGTCAAAATATTGACCAAATGAGGAACTAATTCAAAGTTTTAATACTAGTTAATTTAAAATCCAGTATTCCACTTGGCTAGTAGTATTGGAAAGTACAAGAATAATTAGAACTATCTGGTCCCATCAAAATATAGTCTAGAGAGAATTTGTTTCCTCTGCTATATTCAATTTGAAAAAGACATATATTATCTTTTTTAAATTTCTTAAAGTAATTTGAAAAAAAATTTGAAAACATCAGGGCCTTGGATTAATAACCCATAGGGCTTCCCTGATAGCTCAGATAGTAAAGAATCCACTTGCAATGCCAGAGACCTGGGTTCAATCCCTGGGTTGAGAAGATCCCCTGGAGAAGGGAAAGGCTATCCACTCCAGTATTCTGACCTGGAGAATTCCATGGACTGCATGGTCCATGGGGTTGCAAAGAGTTGGACATGACTGAGCGACTTTCACTTTCACTATAATTTATCATCATCAAATATGTATCATGACACATAACAATAAAATCTAGGAAAAGGATCAAGGCCCAATCAAAAGGTATTTCAAAAAATGCTAAAAAAATGCATTCACAGACATACACATAGCTATCTAAATTAAGAAGATATGTCTGATATAACAAGCATAATCCTGTACCCTAAGTACCCACTATGTCACAAGAACAAAATCAAACAAAATTGAGAAATCCTTTATCAACTTTTTTTATACTAACACTTATCTGCATTTGTAGATAAAGGATTTCTCAATTTTGTTTGATTTTGTTTCTTGTGACACAGTGGGTGTACATCATGAGAAACACTGGGCTGGAAGAAGCACAAGCTGGAATCAAGATTGCCGGGAGAAATATCAACAACCTCAGATATGCAGATGACACCACCCTTATGGCAGAAAGTGAAGAGGAACTAAAAAGCCTCTTGATGAAAGTGAAAGTGGAGAGTGAAAAAGTTGGCTTGAAGTTCAACATTCAGAAAATGAAGATCATGGCATCTGGTCCCATCACTTCATGGGAAATAGATGGGGAAACAGTGGAAACAGTGTCAGACTTTATTCTTTTGGACTCCAAAATCACTGAAGATGGTGACTGCAGCCATGAAATTAAAAGAGCTTACTCCTTGGAAGAAAAAGTATGACCAACCTAGACAGCACATTAAAAAGCAGAGATATTACTTTGCCAACAAAGGTCTGTCTAGACAAGACTATGGTTTTTCATGTGGTCATGTATGGATGTGAGAGTTGGACTGTGAAGAAAGCTGAGCGCCGAAGAATTGATGCTTTTGAACTGTGGTGTTGGAGAAGACTCTTGAGAGTCCCTTGGACTGCAAGGAGATACAACCAGTCCATTCTGAAGGAGATCAGCCTTGGGATTTCTTTGGAGGGAATGATGCTGAAGCTGAAACTCTAGTACTTTGGCCCCCTCATGCGAAGAATTGACTCATTGGAAAAGACTCTGATGCTGGGAGGGGTTGGGGGCAGGAGGAGAAGGGGACAACAGAGGATAGGATGGCTGGATGGCATCATCAACTCGATGGACATGAGTCTGAGTGAACTCCAGGAGTTGGTTATAGAGACAGAGAGGCCTGGCGTGCTGCGATTCATGGGGTTGCAAAGAGTTGGACACGACTGAGCAACTGAACTGAACTGAACTATCTGTATTTGTGTTTTTTACACAAATTTTTTCTGAAATTTTAAATCAAGCATTTTCTGAAAAGTAAAAAAAAAAATCTCTTTTGGAATTGCTTCACTTTAAAACAAATATTTTTTTGTTTTAGTTTTGTTTTCACTGTTATGTTTGTGTTTAATGAAAGTTGGGCTTTCTTTAACACTACATAGTAAACAATGACATTTTAAACTTTACTTTAACTGATTTATATTGTTGTATGGCAGAAAGCAACATATAATTGTAAAGCAATTTCCCCTCAATTAAAAAGTAAATTTAAAAAAAATGAGAAAATCCTATATTAAACCATTGGAATCCATGGAATGAAACCTATAAATTCTCTTTCCTTTCCTCTCCTTTGATACTGTTAAGAATTTGTTAATGTGGAGTTTTTCATATCTGTAATAAATTTAGTTAACTCAGTTTTGAGTGATAAAAAAAAAAAAACTTTACTTAAGCCAACTGTAGAATGCAAATAAAACTATAGTAGTTTATGAGAGAGAAATACAGAAGAGCATAGTACTATAGTTTAAGTCTATGAACAAATTGAAAGATCATTAAGAATACTATTGTAAAGTTTTATATTTTGAGGTCTTTGTGCTATTGCTGATAGTGTCCAACAAGACAAGAAAATGATTCTGCAGGGGATCAGTTTTCAACCTCTAAGAATTTAAAATAAGACCAAACATTTCATCCTAACCAAAGGCATCAAAATTGCCACTCAAAAAAATTTAATCTGTACTAGTGTTGATTCCATGCGGCACCTTTAAGTCAGCCCTGGCCTACAGGAATCTACTGGAATTATGCTTGGCCACTATATGTCTGTCTATTTAAACCTTGTCCAGAGCTACTTCATCTGACGCTTTCTGAGTACCAATTCAAGTCCTCCCACTTTCTCAGGACATTCCCAATATCTGCTGCTGCTGCTGCTGCTGCTGCTGCGTCACTTCAGTCGTGTACGACTCTGTGCGACTAGTTCTCATCAAATCTCCTGGTGAGCTTTCTCAATACTTATAATAGCATTTAAAGGTATATTTCTAATAATATGAATTAAAATGTTTATACTACCGAACTGGTCCAAATCCCTGTGTATTTAAAGGTTTAGAATGTTTAAATATTCTATTCTGAATCTTCAACCAAAAAAATCCAAAGATAAGTGATAGCATACATTTTAACTTATATGTGTTGGGTTAGAAGGGACTTCCCTGATAACTCAGGTGATAAAGAATCCATCTGCAATGCAGGAGACCCAATTTCAATTCTTGGGTTGGGAAGATCCCCTGGAGAAGGGATAGGCTGCCCATTCCAGTATTCTTGGACTTCCCTTGTGGCTCAGCTGGTAAAGGATCTGCCTACAATGAGGGAGATCTGGGTTGACCCCTGGGTTGGGAAGATTTCCTGGAGAAGGGAAAGGTTGCCCACTCCAGTATTCTGACCTAGAGAATTCCATGGACTTTATAGTCCATGGGGTCACAAAGAGTCAGACATGACTGGTTGGGTAAGGGCTTCCCTGGTGGCTCAAATGATAAAGAATCTGCCTGCAATGTGGTATATCTGGTATATATATAAGGACAAGTATTTCAGTACTTGTCCTTAACAAAGAGAATAAACATGGGCAATTTCAAATGCAAGCTGAATACTAAGTATATATCTCAGAGATTTTAAAGTTGTTCAATTCTTTTTGTTGTTTTACAAGAAAAATGTGATTATTTTAGCAAATATACCTGCAAATTTCTAACAAGCAAACACTCAGACAGATGGCCTTCTCTTCTGATGCTATTTATTAGAAACAGGCTTTAGGAAAGAAGTCTTCAGGTTATCTCTTTTATTAAATCTTTTTCTAAATATATTTTAGAAACATATTTGCTTGTTTTATTGACAGTTTATTTGTATATATTGATATAGATATAGGTATATTTGTATATATTGATATAGAACCTTAAGAATCAGTTCAGTTCTGTTCAGTTGCTCAGTTGTATCCAACTCTTTGCAAGCCCATGGACTGCAGCACTGCAGGCCTCCCTGTCCATCACCAACACCCAGAGTATACTCAAACTCATGCCCATTTAGTCGGTTGATGCCATTCAACCATCTCATCCTCTGTCTCCTCTTCTCCTCCTGCCTTCAATCTTTCCCAGCATCAGGGTCTTTTCCAATGAGTCAGTTCTTCACATCAGGTGGCCAAAGTATTGGAGTTTCAGCTTCAGCATCAGTCCTTCCAAAGAATATTCAGGACTGATTTCCTTTAGGATGGACTGGTTGGATCTCCTTGCAGTCCAAGGGACTCTCAAGAGTCTTCTCCAATACCACAGTTCAAAAGCACCAATTCTTTGGCCCTCAGCTTTCTTCACAGTCCAACTCTCACATCAAGACATGACTACTGGCAAAAACATAGCTTTGACTATAGGGACCTCTGTTGGCTAAGTAATGCTCCAGCAGTGATAGATGTTTAGGTTGTTTCAAAAAGTAATTGAATTATTTCAATTTCGAGATAAAGGAAGATCATCACCACATCCAGTACTAGATTGGCTGTTGGGTATGGAGCCAGGAGACCTTTATACAGAAATATGAAGAGTTCCAGCAGGAAATAGGGAGCGTAATACCACCCGTTCAGAAAGAACAGAATTTCCATCCGTGTGGAGGACAACTGTTTACCTCTGTAATCTCACCTTGCAGTCCCATCTCCAGTCCCCATGGAAACTAATCTTAAGAATACAATTTATTAAACTATTCTTGCTGTTTTAAATTATAATGAAATAAATTTTATTCTAAACATTTGAGACCACATTACCTGCCTCCTGAGAAACCTGTATGCAGGACAAGAAGCCACAGTTGGAACTGGACATGGGACAATGGACTGGTTTTAAATTGGGAAAGGAGTATGTCAAGTATTGTACTGTATATTGTGACCCTGCTTATGTAACTTATCTGTAGAGTACAACATAAGAAATGCTAGGCTGGATGAAGCACAAGCTGGAATCAAGATTGCTGGGAGAAATATCAACAGGCTTAAATATGCAGATGACACAACCCTAATGGCAGAAAGCAAATAGGAACTGAAGAGTCTCTTGATGAAGGTAAAAGAGGAGAGTGAAAAAGCTGGCTTAAAACACAACATTCAAAAAAAAAAGATCATGGCACCCAGTCCTATTATGTGTGTGTGTTCTACTCTTTGCAGTCCATAGACTGTAGCCTGCCAAGCCCGTCTCCTCTCTCCATGGAATTCTCCAGGCAAGAATACTAGAGTGGGTATTCTAGTATTCTAGTGGGTATTCTTCTAATAATGGAAGATTCCCTGGAGAAGGGAATCAAAGGTTTCCAGGTTTCCAACATTGCAGGCAGATTGGTTACTACTTGAGCAACCAGGGAATTCCTATTACTTCATAGGACTAACAGTGTCAGATTTCATTTTCTTGGGCTCCAAAATCAATGCAGTGACTGACTGCAGCTGCAAAATTAAAAGACAGTTGCTCCTTGGAAGAAAAGCTATGACAAACCTAGTCAGTGTATTAAAAAGCAGAGACAGCACTTTGCCAACAAAGGTCTGTCTAGTCAAAGCTATGGTTTTTCCAGTAGTCATGTATGGATGTGAGAGTTGGACTATAAAGAAATCTGAGTGCCGAAGAAATGATGCTTTTGAACTGTGGTGTTGGAGAAGACTCTTGAGAGTCCCTTGGACTGCAAGGAGATCCAAACAGTCCTTCCTAAAGGAAATCATTCCTGAATCAGGACTAATGCTGAAGCTGAAACTCCGATACTATGGCCACCTGGTGTGCAAAACCAACTCATTTGAAAAGACCCTGATGCTGGGAAAGATTGAGGGCAGGAGGAGAAGGGGATGACAGAGAATGAGATGGTTGGATTGCATCACTGATTCAATGGACATGAGTTTGAGCAGGCTCTGGGAGATAGTGAAGGATATGAAAGACTGGCGTGCTGCAGCTCATGAGGTCACAAAGAGTCAGAGACAACTTAGTGACTGAACAAAAAAAAAAACAAACATTTCATAGCAAAAATAAAGTATTAAAAACCACAGGAGGAGTTCAATAGAAATTTCAAGTGAATTCACTTGACCTCCAGCATTTTTAAAGATTATGACTGTGTGTGAGTTTGTGTTAGTGATTCAGTCATGTTTGACTCTTTGAAATCCATGGATTGTAGCCTGCTGGGCACCAGGTTCCTCTGTCCATGGAATTCTCCAGGTAAGAATACTGGAGTGGGTTGCCATTCTCTTCTTCAGGGAATCTTCCCAACCCAGGGATCGAACCTCGGTCTCCCACATTGCAGGCAGATTCTTTACCACTGAGCCACCAGAGAAGTTAAAGATTATAACTAGTTCTGCCCAATAAAGGAAACAGTTGATTTTTATAAATATTCAACTTACTAAATTATGCACAAGTCACTTGTTTTAAATTCTGATGGACTTTAACTAGAAACGTTTGAGGAAATCAAATTGAGCTTGATTTTAGACCACAGGTTTAAGTTATAAGCAATTTAAAATCTGTACATTGTATTTTTTTTAGTGTTACCAAAATTTAATATAGCTTCTCTTATTTTCCTTTCATGCTATATTATATGACAATCTCCTTCAAAATGTATTCCAAATTTAGTTTTCTCTTACATGATATTCATTTGGAGACTTCATAAACATTTATTTGAACAACCTCAAATATATCTTTTCTCTATACTTTTTTGAAAACAAAAATTTAATGCTTATACTTTTGTATTCATGGTTCCCAGACATTCAAATGAGACCGACATTCAGTTCCCAGTCATTAATGTCTCTTAAACAAGTTAAATATATCAGAGAAATATTCTTTAACTGAACTCAGAATTTTAGATTTGGATATGAGACTTCACAGAGATCAACTACTTTAACTCTGTCATGGACATAGGAGAATGCAGAGAATGTGGGGTGGACTGGCCATGTGCCCACAGTTACAGAGGTCAGAGCTAGCATCTAGGTCTCTGGACTCACAGGCAAATTTCAATTATCTGACCATGGCCAAATATTCAAGCATTTGAAAACTGCAAGCTTTCTAATCATTATGGAAACCAAATGTCAACCCATAGAGGGAATTATGATTTTCCCTTATGGCTTATTCTAACCTGCTTAGTAGAACCACTTCTTCCCTATCCCTTTGGATGAAATTTATAGTCAAAGCCCAATTAATTTTCTGAATATTCTGAGAAAATGGGAAGTCCTCTTTTTAATAATCAATGTGCCTAATCCAGTGTACTACTCAAGAGCGTCAGACTTCGGCTCCTCTCCCTCATCTCAGGCCTCCTGACTCTAGCTTCCTTCATACTTAAAGAGAAGATGCATATATTTCCTTCCTCTGTTTGACCTCTCAGCACTTCACACACCCTTTTTCTTCTACTCTGCATCAGACCATGTCGGGGGTGGAGGGAAAATAAAGGAACTGGAAATGTTATTTCACTAACACTGCTCTGGGCTGGAGTTAGCACTTTATGTCCACTGAAGGTGCTTAGAGGCTTTCACCTTTTTGGAAAAGAATATTTCTCTGATATATTTAACTTGTTTAAATTGGAAAACTTGGAAAACTTATTCACTGGGGACAACTCCCAACTGTAGGAGATTCATCACCTGCAGGATTCTTTATACAATGGACTGCTTCTCCCCAAGCTGGTAGTTTGAGACTGGTTTCTTACTCCTGGGAATCCTGGACCGTACCCGTATACAAGCCACTTTCTCCCTGCTGATAGCTCATTTAGCTCTAAGACAGCCCAGGGCAGCTCCCATCCATGTAGGACATTTGGTTTCCCCAGTGTGTTCAGGGGAAACACTCAGGATTCTTAGCTTGCCACATTTGAGCAGTGACAGTCACCCCGATGTGCCAGCCTCTCACTTTTTAAATCTGTTAGGCTTGAGCCAAATATCGGTCCACTTGTCTACTGAGTTCTCGGGGACATACATGACACCTTCCACTTGGAGCACTCCCTGTGCTAGAGGTAAACATACTTCTTTGGGGAACAGCAGCACACTGATACATGAAAAGCTCTTTAAAAATTATTTCCTACCCAGACATAATACTGTAAAGCAATTATCCTTCAATTAAATATAAATAAATTAAAAGTCTCTTCTATTATAAAAAACACTGTAGTGGTGTATCCTCAGTTTGGTGGATATTATGAATAGTACAAACTATCTTCTGAGTTGCAAGTCCTGTATGGTGGTCTTGCGCTTTACTTTGAAATGTAGTATTTTCTTGAATCTCAACTAAAACTGTGATTAAAACAGTTCCATTTACTCATCTTGTCATAGATTGTCAGATAACATATAGAATTCATTTTTGTATCCCCATTGCTTACCACAGTGATTGAAATGTAGCAGGTATTTTACAAGTCTGCTTTTTTTTTTAATGATTGAAGTGATTTTGAATTTACATCCTTTACCATGTGCTCTCATAAAGAACCATGGAAGGGCTTCTTGATTTATTTCTCTCTCATGAGACCATTGACAAATTTTCATCAGGTCTGAACAATTTTATATATTTTCTATCACTAGACTCTTTCTAGAATCTTTGCCCCTTCTACACAAATTCTGTATCTACTAACTTAATTTAGGGGCTTATCCTTTACTTGGAAGGTTCTAAAACATTCCTATTTCCCTACAATGCTTTTGTCTTCTTCTAATCAGTATCCTATGCTGTCTTCAAGAGAATGAGTCTAAATTTTTCTGATTATTTTATTCTATCTTCCCATCCTGCTCATTGTTTAAATCATTCCAGATTTTGTTCCACATATCAAATAGAGTCCAATTTCCCCAGAATGATACAGCCAACATTTTCAGTGGGACATATGCCTAAGTCCTCATTACTGACTCCCAACATTCCCCACTTCTTACTTCTGAAAGTTCAAAAACATTTGACTACAAAGAGACTGCAGAATGGGCTATGTTTTTTTCATAATTTCCAACTTCATTGGAAGGACTGATGTTGAAGCTGAAATTCCAGTACTTTGGCCACCTGATGCAAAGAGCTGACTCATTTGAAAAGACCCTGATGCCGGAAAAGATTGAAGGAGTCAAGAGAAGGGGACGACAGAGGATGAGATAATTGGATGGGATCACCGACTTAATGGACATGAGTTTGAGTAAACTCCGGGAGTTGGTGATGAACAGGGAGGCCTGGCGTGCTGTAGTCCATTGGGTCGCAAAGAGTCGGACACGACTGAGCGACTGAACCGAACTGAACTGATAAACCTGCTTCCTTTGCATGAAGTACCTTTCTCTCTTCTTTATCTACTGAAATTCAAATGCTAGCACAAATGATATTACTCCAATCAGAAATAGTCACTTCCTCTTTTTCTAACTGCAGCTTTTAACAAATATGTGGTTCTATATGATTTGTTCACATACCTATCTGCCTTTTCAACTTGACTGAAGGCAGTCTCATTAAAATCAATCAATAAATAAATGATTGATGAGTTAAGAATTGCTAAATTGCTATTAATAGTATGTTGACTGTAGGAAAAAAGTGTCACAAGCACATCATCTGGCACATATGTGGGAGGAACAAAGTTAAAAGACTGATTGCATAAAATGTACAATATTCATTAATTCTACTTATTTTCAAACAGTTTAATAGTCACTAGAATATAACAGGAGGCTTCCCTGTGGCTCAGATGGTAAAGAGTCTGCTTGCAAGGCAGGAGACTAGGGTTCGATCCCTGGGTCAGGAAGGTCCCCTGGGGGACGGCATGGCAATCCACTCCGATATTCTTGCTTGGAGAATTCCACAGACAGAGAAGCCAGGTGGGCTACAGTCCATGGGTCACACAGAGTCGGATGACTGAGTGACTAACACACACACAGAGTATGCTGCTGCTGCTGCTGCTACTAAGTGGCGTCAGTCGTGTCCGACTCTGCGCGACCCCATAGACGGCAGCCCACCAGGCTCCCCCGTCCCTGGGATTCTCCAGGCAAGAACACTGGAGTGGGTTGCCATTTCCTTCTCCAATGCATGAAAGTGAAAAGTGAAAGTGAAGTTGCCCAGTCGTGTCCGACTCTTAGCGACCCCATGGACTGTAGCCAACCAGGCTCCTCCGTCCATGGGATTTTCCAGGCAAGAGTACTGGAGTGGGTTGCCATTGCCTTCTCCCACACAGAGTATAATAACATCTAAATGATCTACTTCTCCCTACTCAGACCTCCAAATAGTTAAATTAAGACTACAGAGAACAAAATGACCTCAATGGTAAAAGTATTCCTAGAAGCAATATTGTGAGATTAGTGATTGCTTTAAGATTCTCCTAATCAACTACTTGTAGTTATTGGGCAACTCATGTCAAGTTGAAAAGGTCTTAAAGGAGGGTGAAAGATTGTGAGACAGTGATAGCAGGATCTCAGAGGTTTCCATATTCTCTAGATCACTACTTTCCAAGCAGCATATATTCTGCCAGGTATAACATTCAAGCTAAAAGTGAAATCTCCTTGCAATCACCAGACCAAATATTTGGCTCACTAACAGCAGTAGTATCTCATTAAATTATCATAATGAATAAGCTGATGTTCTGCTATGATTGACCTCTATGTTGGACTTCACATTTTCTGATGGGCTCAAGATACACACAAATGCCCATGAGAATTAATTCTAAAAATCTTCAAGGTGCTTTTAAATTCTCAGCCCACAGAAATATGTCAGTTGTTGTCACAGATTCCTAGAAGACCACATCTCCCCCCTGATAAATGGGTGTTTTAAAGAAATGGCCCTAGTTCTCAGTCTAGGCATTTAATGACATGTCTCTTAAAAATGAAATAAAAAGACATTGCTCCACTTTTGTTTTGCTACCTAATTTAATCTTAATTACCTATCCTAAGTGTAATTCCCTAGAAATCAGAACCTGAGATAAAAGTTTATGTGCTAACATTTTATTAAGGAGTCCCAGTTGTTTCTGAGGAGCAGTGATGAGGGGTGGAGGCAATGAGACTAGGAAGAAGGAAGAACATATATAATGAGAAGGGTTACCCAGATAGCTGCTGATTGACATTCATCATCAGAGAAGCCTTAGGAACAGTGACATCTGAGAATACTCATCTGTCAGAGTCAATAATTATCTGGTTCCCTAACCCCTACTGATCAAAGGCTGTGCCACAGGGTCTTAACTCCCACATGCTCCTGGCTTGTATTTAAGGAATTCAGAGCTTTCGTGGAACTGGTCAGTCAACCTCACAGGCACCTTTTGTTTGTCAGTGTCAAGCATGGGGTTTCATGAACTCTTATAGGAACAGCTGCAACAGTAGAGTGACTTCATAACTGGAGACCAAAATCAGCAGTCTCCAGGACTTCAGCCAGCAAGCCAGGTGAGTGGATGAAGCCCAAGTGAGACAAAAACAGAACCTATTACCCTACTTCTATCTCATGGCTTTTCAAGACAACAGTATGTAAAAGCTGGTGGTACCCAAGATCTGTCTATATTAGCTGGTGGGGTTATTTACTTTTTTCTTTGTTTGCTTCCATCAGAGGAAGCAACTGTACATAATTCCTGAGTAGACCGACCCAGAATGAATAGGTGATCTACTTCCAGTTTTGCAACAAATAAAGAAACAAGTAAAATAAGTCAGTGGGTCTTGAGATTATATGAACACACGTCTTCTCACCATCAGAACATTGGCCTGGAGTTTTTTCCTTCCTGACTCCAGGCAGGGCTAATTACAGACTGCCAACAGTGGGTGGCAGTAATGGCAAAAGGAGTGGTGACAATCTGATGAGCCATTTCAAAAGGAGATCATATTTTCTACTGTTTATGTTATTTATCAGTCATAAGTATCTTTTCAGTAAAAATGATAAATTTTTCTTTCTTAGTGTCAGTCAGTCGCTATGATTAGTTACTTCTGGAAAAAGAATCAGTGCCAGGACTTGTAATGAATCACACACAGTGATGTTTTATGGAAAAGGGTGGTGATGTTGAAGAGATCACTTCATGGGTCACTAACAGAACTGAATCTCCTGTAGAAAAATGTGCAGTATTTTGAGCTTTTAATCTAAAGAAGTATTAGTCTAGTCTATGAACTAAATAATACCACAAGGTGTTATTTTAGCTCCTGATCCTCCAACTGCAGCTATCTAGTTTATTTTTTAAAATGAAAAATCAAAGACCTAATCGAGTGTTTGCAGAGGTACCTTTAGAGGTTAAAACAAAGAAAACAGATGTAAGTATGTCTTATCTTTGCAAAATCCATCACAGATGAACACTCTATTGTCCAAACAATTTCTGACTATGGTTAATTTTGAGATACATTGATCTGAAACTTTATTGGAACACAGTAACACTCATTCTATAACTGTATATTATTGAAGTTTGTGTGCTGGTTTACAAGATTCATAAATCTCTTGCTTCTGGAACCTCTCTCAGGTTAAGTTGTGAGGAACAGAATCAGTAGCCATATTAGCTCACCATTTAATGTAAAATTATACATTTTTAATTGCTAAAAATGGTCAATTATTGGTGCAGAAGTTCTTGTTTCTGTTTAATTTTCTTTATAGGACTTTATACAAAACTTCAGAGCTATAACACTGTCAGTTATGCTTATTGTTGAAATAACACTGGGCTTTTGACAGTAGACCCACATAACTAGGAATTTTTAATATTTTAATTGTATAGATTTTAGTAATCAAAACTTTCACTGGACATTTGATACAGAATTGATGGGCAACTTGATTCATTTGCTAATCAATTTTGATTATTTATAAGGGGCAAAATCAAGTTATTCTCTTGTTTCTATATATCACTGGACAATCGTTCCTCAAATTTCAATAACTTTCAATTTCATTTCCTGAATTCAACCTCTAGGGTACTGCATAGTTTTTGTAAAAATAACCATAACTATCTGTACAATCAGTGCAATGAAATACCCAGGAACATATTGAATACAGCTGCAGACAAGGGAAGGAAAAACTGCAATGTGTAACATGCTCTTTTTTTTTTTTTGTGGAAATGTACAAAAACTAGTTACCTGAGTTCACCTTGTATTTTCCTTGAGACTTTAAGAATATAGAACTTTAGGAATATAGAGAGAGTCTTTAGGAATATAGAGCATTCCTAAAACATACATTTGCAAACTTCATGATATGTTAAATAACTTACAGTTCAGGTTCATCTGTATACTTGCTAAAACAAAACAAAACTACAACCATAGATAGCCAGGATCATAAAAGCTATAGACTACTGCAATGAGATGCATGCAAATCTTAAATTCTGTAGAGGACTTTTTTTTTAATTAAAGATTACATTTTTAAAAATATTAAATCTTAAACTTTAATTAAGATTAAACTTTTTAAAAACTCATTCTATAATAAAGAGAACAAGCCAGCTAGAATAGAT
>SJYQ01002040.1:32588-52805 GCA_006410935.1 Redunca redunca
TGAGAGTTTTACTTCTTCTTTTCCAATGTGGATTCCTTTTATTTCTTTTTCTGCTCTGATTGCTGTGGCCAGAACTTCCAGAACTATGTTGAATAGTAGCGGTGAGAGTGGGCACCCTTGTCTTGTTCCTGACTTTAGGGGAAATGCTTTCAATTTTTCACCATTGAGGATAATGTTTGCTGTGGGTTTGTCATATATAGCTTTTATTATGTTGAGGTATGTTCCTTCTATTCCTGCTTTCTGGAGTGTTTTTATCATAAATGGATGTTGAATTTTGTCAAAGGCCTTCTCTGCATCTATTGAGATAATCATATGGCTTTTAATTTTCAATTTGTTAATGTGGTGAATCACATTGATTGATTTGTGGATATTGAAGAATCCTTGCATCCTTGGGATAAAGCCGACTTGGTCATGGTGTATGATCTTTTTAATGTGCTGTTGGATTCTGATTGCTAGAATTTTGTTGAGGAGTTTTGCATCTATGTTCATCAGTGATATTGGCCTGTAGTTTTCTTTTTTTGTAGTATCTTTGTCAGGTTTTGATATTAGGGTGATGGTGGCCTCATAGAATGAGTTTGGAAGTTTACCTTCTTCTGCAATTTTCAAACACTACTTTTCAAAGCAGACTTTATTTGATTTGAATGAATATAGCTATATGACCTCATTTTAGTTATTATGTGCCTGGTATATGTTTTTTCTCTTTTTGTTTACAAATTACCCATCTCTTTAAATTTAAGGTGCTTCTCCTGTAAACAATTGGTTTTTTTTCCTCTCTATTCATTCTAACAACTTTTGACTTCTACTTGGATTTCATGCCATTTAAATTTAATATTAGTGTTGATGTGGCTGAATTTAAGTCCATTATTTGATTTCATTTTATCCCATCTGAGATTGAGCCTCTCAGTATCTGCATCAATCCTACTAATTAAACCAAACAATGCTTTCCATAATTTTAAATACTGACACTTTTTCATTATAGAATTTGCATGTACTGCCAACTTTCAACAGAAAATTTTGTATTCATCTTCTCCATTATTTTTCATTGATATTAATATAAGATTCATAATTATGCTAGACACAGAGATGATCTGTGTCTTATCCTGCTGTCTGTTCTTCTCTTGATTTTTGGTTATTCTTGCCTTTTTGCATGTCCAGTAATATTAAATTCTATGCTAAGCATTGTATCAATATATAAGGTGTATGAAAGATATCTCCAAATGATATCTTACACCAGAAAAGAAATTCCCCTTTTCACACTAGGTAGTTAAGGTGAGGTACTTATTACATCTCCTGCATTGCAGGTGGATTCTTACTGTTTGAGCCACAGGGAAGTCCAAGAATACTTGAGTGGGTAGCCTATCCCTTCTCCAGGGGATCTTCCCTACCCAGGAATTGAATCAGGGTCTCCTGCATTGCAGGTAGATTCTTTACCAGCTGAGCTATCAGGGAAGTCTCAGTTAAGGTGAGGTACTTATTACTTCAATCTTGTGAGAGTCTGATTTGGGTCAAGGCTGGGCTTTTAAATCTGAGTTTTCTGGGTTTTGTTAGTTCCTTGATTATGATCTGTTTTAGGCTTTTATTGAGGGCTGAAAAAAATCTCTTGCTCTTCCATATAAAAGATATTTGGAATTCCTTTCTTCTTTAAGGGACTTTTGAGCTTGGCTTTAGAAAAGCACCTTCCTGGATGGAAATTCTGCCAACGGTTTTAATGAAGGAACAACCAGTCTACTTGAGAGTCACCTCCTCTCTCTATTGGCACTTTGTAACCCAGAAATTATTGGAGAGTTTATTCTGAGTTTTAGATGCAATCATTCTGACATCTGAACCTTTTCAGTCTAGCTTTCTAGTTCCAGAAATCTTTAGCTCTCCTTTGGGAGATATAGTTTTATACTTAGAATCAATATACTCCCATCCAACCATATCAGGCCAGTAAGAATAACAAAATGTCAATGGATTCTTATTCTCCAGGTAAAGTCCATCTGTGTGGAATAAGGCAAATCCATAGTTCACACAGGAAATTTTCAATAACTTCAAGAAAGAAAAAGCTTGGGACCATCAGTCTTCTTCATAAATCCTCCCTGTATATTTCCAATTCATTTAGTTTTTAACTGATTACAAAGATCTTTCATACCTTTAAAAAACTTTTTGAGATTAATTTAACTTATCCACTTTATTCTCTTTGTAGCAGTGAGAATTTCAGTTGACTGATCTATGTCCTTTTTAAGAGTGGATGTTAAAGTCATTATTTGTTTATCTCACTATTCAATTAATAAATTACTAGAATAAAGAAATGTAAATAGATGCTCAGTTCAGTTCAGTTCAGTCACTCAGTCATGTACAACTTTTTGCGACCCCATGGACTGGAGCACGCGAGGCCTCCCTGTTCATCACCAACTCCCGGAGCATACTCAAACCCGTGTCCATTGAGTTGGTAATGACATCCAACCATCTGATCCTCATCATCCCGTTCTCCTCCTGCCTTCAATCTTTTGCAGCATCAGGGTCTTTTCAAACCAGTCAGTTCTTCACAACAGGTGGCAAAAGTATTGGAGTTTCAACTTTAGCATCAGTCCTGCCAATGAATATTCAGGACTGATTTCCTTTAGGATGGACTGGTTGGATCTCCTTGCAGTCCAAGGGACTCTCAAGAGTTTTCTCCAACACCACAGTTCAAAAGCATCAATTCTTTGGTGCTCAGCTTTCTTTATAGTCCAACTCTAACATCCATACATGACTACTGGAAAAACCATAGCCTTGACTAGATGGACATTTGTTGGCAAAGTAATGTCTCTGGCTTTTTAATATGCTGTCTAGGTTGGTCATAACTTTTCTTCCAAAGAGCAAATGTCTTTTAATTTCGTGGCTGCAGTCACCATCTGCAGTGATTTTGGAGCCCCCCAAATAAAGTCTGTCACTGTTTCCACTGTTTCTCCACCTATTCGCCATGAAGTGATGGGACCAGATGCCATGATCTTAGTTTTCGGAATGATGAGTTTTAAGCCAACTTTTTCACTCTCCTCTTTCACTTTCATCAAGAAGCTCTTTAGTTCTTCCTCACTTTCTGCCATAAGGGTGGTGTCATCTGCATCTATGAGGTTACTGATATTTCGCCTGGCAACCTTGATTCCAGTTTGTGCTTCATCCAGCCCAGTGTTTCTCACGATGTACTTTGCATATAAGTTAAATAAGCAGGGTGACAGTATACAGCCTTGACGTACTCCTTTTCCTGTTTGGAACCAGTCTGTTGTTCCCTGTCCACTCCTAACTGTTGCTTTCTGACCTGCATGCAGATTTCTCAAGAGACAGGTCAGGTGGCCTGGTATGCCCATCTCTTTACAAAATCAATGCTAGTATTTGCCAAATCTTTAACTAAGTAACATGAGAATTTTGGTATGAGACAGTGAGATCTGAATAGGTTGCAATAAACTGTGTTCATTGTATTGACTCTTGTATCCCTATGGACTGTAGCCTGCCAGACTACTCTGTCCATGGGAATTCTCAAGCAAGAATACTGGAGTGGATTGCCATTTCCTTCTCCAGGGAGTCTTCCTGATCCAAGGACTGGACTTGGGGCTCCTGTATTGCAGGTGGATTCTTTTACTGACTGAGCTATGAGGAAAGCACTATTCCTCACCAAAATATAACACTAATATGGCAAAGTTAATGTCAACATGAAGGAAAATTTCTCAAGGTATGCTAGAGGGTACTCTGGTTTATCCTGTTCAAATTAAAAATACATATATATGGATAAAGCCCATAAGACATTTTAATCAAATTCTTTACATCTCACAAAACAGAATGACTAATAACATCAAAACAAAAGTGCTGTGTTTATAAAACTAAAATAAAAGTATTTATATTTAAAGTGCTACATCACAGTGACAAAAAGCATACATAGCAAAAGGGCAAGAATGGGCTTATCAGTACATGTGAAAAGACCTATGTGAGTAATTGCCTTTAAGTAAACAGGAAAAAAAGGTTGTTTGGGGTGTCAAAAACTAGAAAAAGCATAGTCACATTAGTAGAAACATACTGTTGAGAAAAAAAAGGCATTGTTTTACCTGTGGCTATATCATTATTGAAAAATCTGAAATATCAAGTTTAGCTGCAGATCCATTTACATTTCTCCCACAGAGTGAAATTAGCACAGGGGAGATTAAGCCCAGTTATGTCAAAAACAAATAAATCTGTCAAATGGAGAATAACTGAATAACCTGGGTAAATTTAGCTTAAGATCATCAATTTTGGAATATAAATTTGATATATTCTGTTCGACTCTTAAGAGAAAAAGTCAAGCCAAATGAGTTATAAGAGGCAGCTATAAGAGTGGCAGAATTTCCCAACAGAGCTATAGATGGGGCCTTGCGTAAGGACTGCTCCATGACAGTGGAAAATCCTTGGGACTCCACCCACCTTTCAGGAAGCATAAAATATTACATATTGAGACATTAAGGTCATATTTCATGAGGAAATATTTCACGATATTTACAGAAAACATATGGGCCCACCTACAATGTTTGATATTGGTGTGTTAGGAAGAAATCATTCTTGCTGTTGAAGAAAACAAAACTGAAAAAAAAAATAGAAAAGAAGAAGGAGGAGGAGGAGAGGAAGAAAAAGAAGAAGGAGGAGGAAGAAGAGGAGGGGAAAAGGGAAAGAGAAAGGAAGTGAGATGTGGAGAGGGTGGGGGGACAAGGAGAAGTAGCAGCTTTCCGATCCCACAGCACACAGGGCAGTCGCTTCTAAGTCTCTGCACTTAATGATTCTAGATCTATGATTTACTCATGGAGGAGAAACAAATGATGCAGGGTTCTCTATCAATGTACATCTATGGGTCAAAACTGGAGAGAGGTTCATCTCGTAACTTTCAGAGGTTTATATTAGGTACTGTGAGAAATTCCTTAATTTTCTACAATGAATCCTCCATTTTCTTGCATGGCATTGACTGTCTCCTTAGGTTACCAATATATCCTGCTAATTCCTAGAAGTTGCCTTATCCCTAGCATACTGTGATCATCATATTCCTACCTATTATCATTTTACCCACCTTGCCCAGATCTAAATTAAAAATGGCTTCTTTCATGAATCCTGATCCAATCAGGCTAGTTAAAAGGAATTCATCATTCTCTGGCTCCAGTAACTCTACCCAGGCACTCAGAGTATACATCAGAGGGAATGGATAGCTCAACTGAAGCAAAGAGGTTGCCTTATCACAAACAATGGTGCCATCTGTTTGACTGCCCTACCTAAAGTGTACTGAAGAGTATTCAGAGGCTCCCTGAGTTTTGAGTCCTTGGAAGAAAAGTTATGACCAACCTAGAAAGCTTGTTAGAAAGAAGAGACATTACTTTTCCATAAAAAGTTCCATCTATCAAAGCTATGGTTTTTTCCAGTAGTCATGTATGAATGTGAGAGTTGACCTATAGAGAAAGCTGAGTGCTGAAGAATTGATGCTTTTGAACTGTGGTGTTGGAGAAGACTCTTGAGAGTCTCTTGGACTGCAAGGAGGTCCAAGCAGACCATCTTAAAGGAAATCAGTCCTGAATATCATTGGCAGGACTGATGCTGAAGCTGAAACTCCAATACTTTGACCACCTGATACAAAGAACTGACTCATTTGAAAAGACCCTGATGCTGGGAAAGATCGAAGGCAGGAGGAGAAGGGGATGGCAGAGGATGAAATGGTTGAATGGTACCCCCAACTCAATGGACATGAGTTTGAATAAACTCCAGGAGTTGGTGATGGACAGGGAAGCCTGGCATGTTGCAGTCCATGGGGCTGCCAAGTCAGTCAGACATGACTGAGGACCTGAACTGAGTTTGTAATACTGCATATCTAACATCATACTAGGCATTATAGAATAGTTTTACTTAGTTTATCATGATAGGTATCTCATACTATTAAAATTATTTGATCATTTCTATGGAAATATTAACATTATATCATATAAATCTTATTGTAAGTTATTTTCAAATTTTGCTATTAGAATATTATAATTACTCATTATAGTGTTAGGATATACATCTCCAGATATAAATCTGTTACACAGCAGTCTTTGAGCACATTTAAAGCAGTTAAGACATATGGGTAAAAGCAATTTATATCGCTGGTGGCTCAGATGATAAAGAATCCACCTGCAATGTGGGAGACTTCTGTTTGATCCTTGGCTTGGGAAGATGCCCTGGAGAAGGAAAATGCTACCCACTCCAGTATTCTGACCTGGAGAATTCCAGGAACAGTGGAGCTTGGTGGCCAAAGTGCATGGACTCACAAAGAGTTGGACCCAACTTAAAATGAAAAGTGACTTTCACTTTATATTCCCATTCAGTTCAGTTCAGTCACTCAGTTGTGTCCATCTCTTTGCGACCCCATGAATTGCAGCACGCCAGGCCTCCTTGTCCATCACCATCTCCTGGAGTTCACTCAAACTCACGTCCATAGAGTCGGTGATGCCATCCAGCCATCCCATCCTCTGTCGTCCCCTTCTCCTCCTGCCCCCAATGCCTCCCAGCATCAGAGTCTTTTCCAATGAGTTAACTCTTCGCATGAGGTGGCCAAAGTACTGGAGTTTCCACTTCAGCATCATTCCTTCCAAAGAAATCCCAGGGCTGATCTCCTTCAGAATGGACTTGGATCTCCTTGCAGTCCAAGGGACTCTCAAGAGTCTTCTCCAACACCACAGTTCAAAAGCATCAATTCTTCGGTGCTTGGCTTTCTTCACAGTCCAACTCTCGCATACATACATGACCACTGGAAAAACCATAGCCTTGACTAATTGGACCTTTGTTGGCAAAGTAATGTCTCTGCTTTTGAATATGTTGTCTAGCTTGGTCATAACTTTCCTTCCAAGGAGTAAGTGTCTTTTAATTTCATGGCTGCAGTCACCATCTGCAGTGATTTTGGAGCCCCAGAAAATAAAGTCTGACACTGTTTCCACTGTTTCCCCATCTATTTGCCATGAAGTGATGGGACTGGATGCCATGATCTTCGTTTTCTGAATGTTGAGCTTTAAGCCAACTTTTTCACTCTCCTCTTTCACTTTCATCAAGAGGCTTTTTAGTTCCTCTTCACTTTCTGCCATAAGGGTGGTATCATTTGCATATCTGAGGTTATTGAGATTTCTCCCAGCAATCTTGATTCCAGCTTGTGCTTCTTACAGCCCAGCATTTCTCATGATGTATTACATAAGCAGGGTGACAATATACAGCCTTGACATACTCCTTTTCCTATTTGGAACCAGTCTGTTGTTCCATGTCCAGTTCTAACTGTTGCTTTCTGACCTGCATATATGTTTCTCAAGAGGGAAGTCAGGTGGTCTGGTATTCTTATCTTTTTCAGAATTTTTCAGTTTATTGTGATCCACACAGTCAAAGGCTTTGGCATAATCAATAAAGCAGAAATAGATGTTTTTCTGGAACTCTCTTGCTTTTTCCATGATCCAGCAGATGTTGGCAGTTTGCTCTCTGATTCCTGTCTTTTCTAAAACCAGCTTGAACATCTGGAAGTTCACGGTTCACATATTGCTGAAGCCTGGCTTGGAAATTTTGAGCATTACTTTACTAGCGTGTGAGATGAGTGCAATTGTGCGGTAGTTTGAGCATTCTTTGGCATTGCCTTTCTTTGGCACGTTGTAAACATCTGATTCATAACCATGACAAAGCCATCATTTAAAAATTTCATTTGAAAAGTAAATAAATGTATGTCATTATACTTTGATATGCATTTTCTCTGTGAGTTATTTTTGAGTTAGACTAGTGACTTAGTTTTTTCTTTCCTTATATGTATTAGTCATGTTTTTGTGAATTACTTGTGGTTTCTTTGTAAAGAAAGCACTGGCTCCAAGAACACTGCCCACTCCTTGAGCCTCTGACAACTGCCACCACAGAGGAAGCCTACTTGTCTCACTCTCCATGCGTATTCTAAGTCTCCCCACTAAGAAAAACCAAGTCTTCAAAATCAAAGTTGAAAGGACATTAAAGAATTCTGCTCAAACCAAGCCTCAGGAGGAAAATGAAGTGAAAGAGCTAGAAGGAGATGTGGGTTTCTCTCCTTCCCTGGCAGCCCCAAGAACCAAGAATCTCCTGATTTTAAAAACATGGAGGAAGCCCTAGGAGATCAAGTGATTTGCTCAGAAATCTCAGGCTCCTCTCTCCCACTGACATGTTCCATCCTCTGACTTGTAGGGTTTGGTCTTCACAGTGCTTTTCCTCCAGATTTCTCATCACACATTTTTCAATTTCTCTAACACAGTACTTATGTTTTCTTAGAAATACATAAGTATTTGTTATATATGAAGCATATAAACATTTTTGGCCAAAAGGCACACAAACTTTTTAGAAGGTACATAAAACTTATTAGCTATTGCAAATTATTTCCCATTTGCCAATTCTTTACTTTTTAATATCATCCATCTCTCTTTCTATATATATGTGTGTGTGTGTGTGATACAATGTTAAAATGTTTAAACTGGAAGATAAGGCAGAAGGTAGTCTTCAGGTTCTTTCAATGTCATTTTAGGGCATTTATTACAAGCTTTATTAACATTATTTAATTATTCAGGAGAATGTACCTCNGGAGAATGTACCTCTATTTGACTTTGATATTTACTAGTAAATTAATGGCTAGGACCTTGTGAGGAATGTATTAAATTATAGATCTCTGCCCAGTAAAATAAAATAGCCCCAAAGGTTACAGTTTTATTACTTTCTAAGATATGAATGAGTTTGGTTTCTAAGTCAGGAAACTTATTTCAAAATATCTTCTTATCTTCAATATAGTTTCCACTATCTGAAGTATTACCTGTTCCGCTAATAAATTAGGTTTAAAATACCTCTTAAACTGTAGGATGTAGAAAAAATAAACAAAGAAAAACAGCTCTTTTCTGGTTTCAGGAAAATAGTTTTTTCTATTTAACATGCTATTTATAGTAATAGCTTTCTCTATTTCAACTTATATATTTTAACCTTGTGATATCTCCCTTCTGTGGAGTTAAAAGATGATTCAATGTACAAGTTTCCGCAATTCTATCTATGTTATAAAATTCAAAGACAACTTGGCTATATGAGAATTCTTTAACACAGATATTTTCTTTAGAAAAAAAAAAAAGAGTCAGTCTTGTCTTTCCTGGGTTTTTCCCACATAAAAGAGTCAGAATTTTACTGCATAATTTAGGCCTTCATTTTCTGTGTAAAAGCCCCAACTACTTTAATACATTCAGGCAGAAGAAAGATAATAGATATCCTGTCCATTACCTCAAGAGAAAATGTATTATTTTTCTGGGCAAATCAATAAGTAGAAGAAGGATTTCAAGCTTTGAGGCTTAAGACAATGATAAATAGATTTCCAAATTTCATGTTTAATTTTATAAAACATCATAAAGTAACTTGCTAAATTTACAAACATTTTTTCAAGTGCAAAAGGTAAATAAAAGAGGTCATGTGTTTTTCTTTAATTTTTCTACTCAGGGGATGGAAACATGAACAAAGAATTACAGTTCATACACAAGGGTCAGGAAGGTTCGCATAGACCAACATGGAGAAGACACTGTGGCAACCACCCAATTATGGAGGCAAAAGCGGTTAAGGAAGATCTAATGAAAAACATAACTCTTGAATTAATTAGCAACATGATAATAATGATGAGTCAGGTGAAATTTAAGAAAACATTAAGGGAAGAAGAAGCAATACATGCAAAGGCATTGATTCAAGGGACCATAGTAAACCAGGATCAACAAGGAATGCATCTTACCCTGAAGACAGAAAAACAAGGTAGCAAGTGAGAAGACTTTCTATTGTTGGTGAAATAAAAGGCTGGTTTATGTGTGTTAGCACCTAAGTATTCTATGTTCATGTATTATATACTCAGCAATGTAGCATGGTAATTCAGCATATGTCTCTAAAGACTATTAGACTTCTCTCTATCTGGGTCAAATCTCAGCTTTAATACTTATTGTGGTATATGACCTTATCTAGTTACTTAACAGTTTCAAGCCTCCAGATTGTACTGTGGGAATGTGGAAACTAATCTAAAATTTGTTTTTGATCAAAACCTGTTTTTGTCCTGTGGTCAGTCTGCCATAGAAAATGAGATCATGGGCTTCTGTCCAGGGACTATAAGAACAAGAGTTAAAAATTACCAGGGGCCTAAGAGAAAAACAGGCATTCATCCTCAGGCCTTTTGTTGATCCTGGCAGGCCTCACATTTTAAAGGTACAGGACAAAACATACCTTACATCCTGGGAGTGAGACCCCCCCCAAGAGTTGTTCCGGGAAGGTGATTGTCTCGAACAGCTCAAGGAAATAACTTTTCTGAAAAATAGCTGTACAATATGATTGTAGGCTAGTAAATCGTCTCGGGCCAATAATTAAGACCTATCACTGAAAAGGTTAAGATCTAACCACCAATCAAAAAGCTGCACTCCAGCTGCACCTGTTTGTGGTTTTTGTGCTTATAAACTGCTCTATAACAGCTCTTCGGGGTTCGTCTCCTCGGGTGGAGATTGAACCCTGGCGCGTTGGCCTAATAAATCCTCTTGCTATTTGCATCGAATCTGCGTCTCAGTGATCTTTGCGACGGCGAAGCCTGGGCGGAGACCGCAGGGTCTAACAGTACCAAGTAGTTATAAATACATTAACATATTATATTACATACAATAATAAACATCAGGCATCATTATAAGGGTATTACTATTTCTATTATTTTCCAGCATTAGTATACCAATCACACATATACTAGAATGTATTAATTCATAATATCAAAACACAACTTCAAAAGCCTTTTCATGATTCTTTAGGTTTCAGGATACAGAGAAAAAATGGTCAGCTTCATATCCCTGAGGAAAAGTAAACATAATAATTTACCAAAGATATATTTACCTATTGAACTTTTCAGAAGTAATCTAAAATATACAGCCAAAAATGGCCTTTTCAACTTAAACAGATTTAAAGGACACTCTGAAAAAAAAAGAAAATCAAAAGAATATGTGAGAAAGCATAATTTAGCTATACATATCTAATGCAAATGAAGGAAAATCCCTGTGGACAATGAGTGTGAAACCTGTAAGAGTGAATGCATGTAAATTTTATCCCAACTCTATGCCTGCCATACATAAATGCCCAAAAGTTCTCTACTTTTTTTTTCTCTAATCTCCATAGACAAAGAGAAAAGGATTCTAGAAAATAGTGGCATTTCAATTTTCACAAAGACAAAACTTTAGGATAATGAAATGCTTAGGGTCAAAATTAAACATCTGATGCCTACATATAGACAATGATGTCACATTACACAGAATCTTCTTCAGTAACTTCAACTTTTAGCCCTCTCAAAATGAGTCAGTTTTGATATAAATACTCCAAAGATTCCTAAATAGTGTAAGGAATAGCTTCATTCTTAAAATAAAAAACAATGTATTTAAGCAATTCTCTAGTCTATATAAAAATCTTTAGTAAATTCTATCTGAAGAACATCAATTATCTATTGAAGTTCATGGATCTCTGAAAGTATGGTGGAATTATAGACAATAATTTATCTGAGATGGAGAAAACTCTTTAAAGAGAATTATAATTAAGCATTCTCTAACTTTCTATGTAACTCTACCACTTTGAGAGAATTAGAAATAGATTTGAACACCTAATTAAGCCAGGTCATTAATTATAATGCGGTGCTGCCTCATTACTGGCCCACACTGGTAACAGGACACTGCAACAAACAACCCCGCCTAGGTCTCAGACAACCCTGCCTAGGTCTCCTCTCGCTCTTATAATCATCCTTGGTTGTGGTTCACACTGTCCTTGCCTCTCAAGACTCTGGTATGGATGAGAGTTCATTTTATTAGAACTCATTTTATTATAGCTCGTTTTATTCAAGCTTAAGAACAAGAAAAATAACCTAAAATATTTTTTATTTTAATGTATGTTCTGAATGTTCCTTGCAATGTTTACTACATTCTTCCTAGTAAAATCTTACTGTTATTTATATCAAAATCACTGGAGAAAGCAGCTTAAAACATTCTCTGTTCTTCTTCCTACCCTGTTGCTTCTACTGCTCCTTGGAAGAGTGAACCAAATAATCTATTCCTGCCACAGCAGGTAAGGTCTGAGTTAAGTGCAAAACCCAGAAGCCCATACATGAGACACTAGAATAGTGACTTTTCTTAAATGCCTCTTTATGCCTCTTCTGCGGCACTGGGACTGATTACTGTAGGGTTGCATAGGGTGGGCACTTGACTTCTCTGGGAAAAAAAGGAAAAACAGACTTGAAAATCAGGTTTGATGCAACAGCCTATAGAGTTCTAAGTAAGAGAGTTCTCTTCAGGAAAACTAGGAAGAGGGATAGGTCACACGTTCTGACCCATGGTAGACAGAGGAGGAAAAGGCCAGAAAGACAGAGGTAGGAAAACAAAGCCATATAATTTGTGTGAGCTGACAGTCGATCTCTGGAAATGTTCATAGTACCTTTATTCATAGACAAAGGTTGATATATTCATCCAATAAAATACTATTCAGCAACTAAATGATGAAACAACATGGATAAATCTCAACAATAGTAGGCTCAGAGTATAAAGACAAATGGTACACACTGTGACTCCATTTATATGAAGCTCTGCTAAGTCGCTTCAGTCGTGTCCAACTCTGCACGACCCCATGGACTGCAGCTTACCAGGCTTCTTCGTCCATAGGATTTTCCAGGCAAGAGTACTGGAGTGGGGTGCCATAGCCTTCTCCGATATGAAGCTCAAGAACAGGCAAAACTGATCCATGACTTTTTATAGATCTGTGGCGTCAGAATAGTGCAAGATTTGGGTGCAATAGGCATTAGAGAACTCTCTAGAGAGATAGAAATGTTTCTATCTTGACATTGGAGTGGGTGGCAAGGGTATATAGATTTGAATTACATTTCAAAGCTATGCATGTCACTGTGTGTGTGTGTATATATATATATATATTGTTTTAATTAACAAGACAGTTTTACAGCCAAATACAGGAAGGAAGGAAGATGCACAGGAAGAATAGAGGGGAGTACCCATGGACTCTGAGATTTATAAATACAGTTCATCTGTACTTATGAAAAAAGTCTGCTACTTTTACTGTAGTAGGACATTAGCCATATGGGTAAGCTTATCTGATTTTTTATTTTGCTACCTAAATAAAACTATAATGAGATACAACCTCACAATGGCCAGAAGGCCACCATTAAAAAATATATATTATAACAAATGCTAGAGACGCTGTGGAGAAAAGGGGACCCTCTAACACTGCTGATAGGAATGTAACTTGGTATAGCCACTATGAGATGAGCCACTATGATGAAATATTTGGATGACATCACCAGCTCAATGGATACAAGTTTACAAAACTCCGGGAAATAGTGAAGGACAGGGAAGCCTGGCCTGGTGCAGTCCATGGGGTCTAAAGATCCGAACATGATTTAGGGACTGAACAACATGGAAAACTTCATGTTCACACACTGTATTTGGTTTATGTAGCTCTACCACATACAGCTAGCTACCTTGTTGAGATCTACGGATAAAATTCCTCAAATGTACATGTTACTTAAACCAAAAAAATAAATAAATAAATAAAAGAGTCTGTACACATTTTCTTTAGTTTCTCCCCTCTTCAGTAGAGCTAATTCATACTTTCTGATCAAAGTTTATAATACAATTTCTACCTGGATAGGGACTCAAGTCTCACAAAGACAACTTTGAAAAGCCTAATAACTCCTTTTCTGGAATTAACTATAAATTGTTACCTGTTTACACTTAGATTTGCTTTTGTCTGATTTTCAATATTTTATAGAGGACATGATACCAAATCTCATGGAAGCCTTTTACCAAAAGAATAAAATGTAGGCCTTCTCAATTGGCTTAACATAGAATCTAGAGTAGTAAAGTTACTTCTCAGTATTTCAACTTTGGTTCTTCTAAAATGAAAATAGCTTTACTTGGCACCAGTTTATTTCATTGGAAACTTCTATGCAAGGCACTATCTTTGTCCTCAGATCCATTTGAATAAATGTTAGAAAAATAAAACTACACCAAGGTGAACAAATTGAAAGTTTGGGAATGCTTTTGAAATGTGTTTTATCTATTTATTTACATATACTGCACACTTAGTTTTTAAGTTATAACTTCATATTGTTCATCTTTCTCCTTTAGAAAACAGATTTCTAAACTCAAAGCAGTTTCAGATGAAAATGATAATTTTGTAGCTGTTTGAACATTTTCAAAATCCTCTTTTCAAAGGCTGCCTTTCATTTAGCTCACTGATATTTTCCCCAACTTTTAGAAGTATCTGTCAATTACTTTATAAGCACTAATTAAAAGAAGTCACTGATTTATAAAGAGCGATTTTTCAGATACTATATCCATATATACTCACACAGAAAGCATCAAGGGAGTACAGAAAATGAAGTTATGCCTCTAAAATATCTTCTCTTTCTCTAAGATTGCAATTTAAAGGCACATACATCAGTGTAATTGGGCCAAAATGTGAGAGAGGAGAGAATCTTTTACACTATTTTAATAACTGCTTTAAAAATTTTTAACTAAATCTAGCTCTTAAAAGTAGAAAACATTTTTACGTAATCGCTCCCAGAAGGAAAATAACAACATATGACATGAAATGTAAGCACTTCTGTGAAAGCACTGGATTGGGTATTTGGAATTTTCTCATGAATTGACTGAATGTATGATCTTGACAAGTAAAAGCTCCACTTCTAGGTGTTTAGTTTTGTTGTTTATAAAATCAGATAAATTTTACCTGCCCAGTATTTATTCAGAGAAGAGTCTCTCATGTGTTTACATACATATGGAGATATACAGATGGGGCTTCCCCAGTGGCTCAGTGATAAAGAACCTGCCTGCTGTGAAGGAGACGCAGGGGATGTGGGTTCCAGCCCTTGGTGGGGAAAATCCCTTGGAGGATGCACGGCAGCCCATGCCAGTGCTCTTGCCTGGAGAATCCCATAGACAGAGGAGCCTGGTGGGCTGCAAGCCATAGGATCACAAAGAGCTGGAAGCGACCGAAGCGACTGAGCACGCACGCATGCATGTTTAGGTATAAGACAGGGAGTGAAATTTCAGATTTTTGTTTGTTTGTTTTCACACTTTAATTTTCTTACTTATCTCCCCACTGTTCCATAGGGACATTTTTCTCCTCCAGAAAAAACATGATTCACAAAGTCCTCACCTATACCTGGTGCCTTCTGTCACTCCAGTTTCACTCAACTGTGATTCACTTAGAGACCGTTGACCATTTCCTCACCTGCTGTTCCCTTGCTTGTCCTCCAGCGTTATTTTTAACTGAGATACTATCTTACAAAGACCTACAGATATTTCCATCAAAACATTTCTCTACAAACTTGAGCTTTATCTGTTGCAAACTAATGCTATTTTTGTTAAGAAATGCACTGAAACACTGACCTTAATATTTTTCTTCCTGCCTCAAATTCATTCTGTATATAACTGCCAGGATCTTATTCCTAATAAAATTCTAAGTCACTTAAATGCTCAAAAACTACTTAATGGCTCTTTAGCTTTCAGTGAGTAAAATCCATATTCTTGACTCATATTCACAGAGACAGCTTCAGCCCTGCTTGTATTTTTTACTTTGATTACGTGCTCAACTCTCCCTCTGTCTAGCATGCTTTTTAGATCTGTCATTTTAGAAGACCCTCATCAAAGGTCGTTACCTCTATGAGGTATTCAAAGGCCACTTTGTCTAAAATATAATAACTCGAGAAGTCAAAATTTTAAAATATCAAGTTAAACAAACTTATTTAAAATATCCAAGCATATTTTAGAATCAGCTTCTGCAAGGAATATTATCAGTTAGTTAAGTTCAGTCACTCAGTTGTGTCTGACTGTTTTCAACCTATAATATAAGGAATATAATAGAATATAACACAATATATAATATAATATTAAAATTATATATAATATAAGGCATATTATACCTTAATATTTTCTCAAATTAGCTAAAAAGTGAAGTATTATATAAGGTAAACTAATTGTTGTGTGTGCCTGCTAAGTTGTGTCTTACTCTTTGAGACCCTATGGACTGTAGCCTGCTAGGCTCTTCTGTCCATGGGACTCTCCAGGAAAGGATATTGGAGTGGGTGGCCATGCCCTCTTCCAGGGGATCTTCTCAACCTAGGGAGTGAACATGTCTATTACGTCTCTCATTGGCAGGCGGGTTCTTTACCACTAGCGCTACGTGGAAAGCCCAAGGTAAACCAGACTTGCTAAAAACATATATGAGAAGGATAACTTAAATACAGAGGATAGACTTATTTTAAAAATAAAATGGAATCTTTGCTTATTTCACAAGAAAATAAAATATCAAGATTAGAAATTCAAAATACTAAAAAGGACATGAGTTTGTTTAAAAACCAGTAATATACACACTTACAAGATCCTGGATATTCAACAAGCTAGAAGTCCTCTATAATAAACTCTAAATACTCATATGGAAAACCAAGCATTGCTTCAGTGAATAACGAGCCAGTAGATTTATAGATGTGCTAAACTAAATTCCAAAGATATATGTATTTTTGTTCAAACTAAATGCCTCTAAAAACAATCCAGTGAAGCAGAACACATCAACAGTGACATCCTGAAACATTAGTTCTCTTATCAGTAAAAATAATAGGATAACCAATCACATTAAACAGCAAAATACCAATGAATATTTCATTCTAAAATTAAAAAGTATAGACTCATACTCAATTCAATATTGACTCAATCATTTTTAGTAATTACAAAAAATATGACACTGTTATTTTTATCACTAGAATAATAAATGGAGTTGCATTATAGCTACATTGGTGATAGAAATTATTCCCTTAGTTGAGCCAAATAGTTATTGTTAAATAAATAAAGATATTTATAAGGCAGTAAAAATCCCTTCTACTCTAATTATCATTTATTATTTTACAAATTTATTCTTAGTATTTTTCTGAAACACTGTAATGAAAATGACAACTCGTATAGTCTGATATACTTCTAACATGGTTTCACATTTGTGAAGAAAGGAATAGAAAATCATAAGGTCCCCTGTAAATGATACTGCAAAATCATTTTCAAATGAAAATAATAGGTGCATTTTTATATCAGAAAAAAACCCTAAAGTACGTGTATCTCATAATTATGTGGCTCTGGATACCATTGCTATGGTAATGCATCATCCTTCTTGGGATTCATTTTACTTCCCGAAAAAGTGGCTAAAGTATTTAATAAATGTTCTCTATGGCTGCAATTTCAAACTTTATGGTTATTTTAACTAGGTTAAATGAAAACTGTAGCCATCAGTTATAATTCTGGAAATAGCACACCTATTCTCCCATTAATTATAGACATAATGTGGTTATATTAGAGCAGTAAGACATTGTCNATGTGGTTATATTAGAGCATAAGACATTGTCTGATTAAAAAAATAAAAGACAATCAAATTTCAGAGATTTGTAGCCTTAGTGAAATGATCAATTAATGGCAATTTAGGGAAGTTACACTGTAGTGGTTACATCAAAATCTATAATATTCATTAAATCAAGTGCTGAGACAAACAGCACATACAAGATGTTATAATAATCCTAGCTTAGGGTGCTTTGTTGTATTAAGAGTCTAGATAAAATAGGTTGGACATATATCTTATCTGCTGGTGCTTAATATAATATAAAGCCAAGCTATAAATCTTCAGAGGGAAATCAACGTCAACAAATAATCCACCAATATTACTATCATAAGGGCAACATAATCACATAAATTCAAAGAGATGAGTAATGATTAGCAGATAGATGCCTTATAAATCATAGTAATGTCACATAAAATTACATTTGTTGATTTGATCATAGGAGCCAACATTTTAAATATTTATATTGCTTATTTTAAAATTTCAGGAAAGATTCAGTGCCTTAAAACCAAGGCTTTCTAATTAACTCCAATAAACAGGTTGTCCATATCTTCAAATGCTACTCAAAGTGCTGCCATAAAGAAAAAATAACAAAAATCTAGGAATTTTACCTGACTTTTAGTGAAAAAAAAAAAATCCACCTCCTTAGGCTTGATTAACAAATTTGACCTTTTAAACAAGAGCATGAGTATACAATTTAATTATTCATAGAAAGTGCTACTGATAAACTTCAAAATAAAAACATACTAAAGTTATTAGGACTTTCCTGGTGGCTCAGAAGGTAAAGAATTTTCCTGCAACGCAGGAAACCCGGAACTGTGTTACTGGAGAAGACTGCTGAGAGTCCCTTGGACAGCAAGGAGATCAAAGCAATCAATCCTAAAGAAAAATCAACTCTGAATATTCATTGGAAGGACTGGTACTGAAGCTGAAGTTCCAATATTTTGGCCACCAGATGCAAAGAGCCAACTAATTGGAAAGGACCCTGATGCTGGGAAAGACTGAAGGCAAAAGGAAAAGAGGGTGGTAGAGGATGAGATGGTTGGATAGCATCATTGACATGAACTCCAGCAAACACCAGGAGATTGTGAAGGACAGGAAGGCCTGGCCTGCTGCAATTCATGGGGTGACAAAGAGTCTGAACAGTCACTTAGCAACTGAACAACAATGAAGTTATTCAGCCAAGAAATAATAATAGCCTTGGGTTTGTTTGCAACATGTATGCATGCTTAGTCAGACTATTTGCAACCCCGTGGACTGTAGCCCACCAGGCTACTCTGTCCATGGGATTCTCCAAGCATGAATACTGGATGGTTGCCCTCCTCCAGAGATCTTCCTAACCCAGGGATCAACCCAAGTGTCTTACATCTCCTGCATTGTCAGGCAGCGTCTTTACCACTGGCACCACCTAGGAAGTTCCTAAAGTGGTCACCAATTTCTCCTGTTGCTGTATGCTGCTTTATTAAGTGTCTTTACCGTTCAACCAGTAGCCAGTCAACTTTCATCCCTAGAATCTGGGCTCATATGTGACTGGTATTTGTGACTGGTACTGGCTAAGGGACATCAACAAACTCACCACAGGCAGAAGTTTAGGAAGCATCTGCGCATGTCTGGGCTTCCCTCTCTTGATGCTGGGAACCATTTGTCACCAGGAGGTCAAGCAGGGACTAACCTCTCACAGGAGGAGAGTCCCCATGGTATACCATCCTCAGATCTCAAAGCCAGCCAAGACACTCCTGTGAGGACATTCGAGATTATCCAGTCCCAGGCCGGCCAGTTAGTACAAACTGGAAAACTGTCTAGTGTTTTGTAAGCAAAATTTTGAGGGAAATAATAAAAACATAGGGTTTTCCAGGTGGTGCTAGTGGTAAAGAACCCACTTGTCAGGCCAATGAAAGAGACATAAGAGACTGGGGTTCAATCCCTTGGTCAAGAAGATCCCCTGGAGGAAGGCATGGTAACCCACTACAGTATTCATGCCTAGCGAATCCCATGGACAGAGGAGCCTGCTGGGCTACTATAGGGTCATAAAGAGTTGGTGGACACGACTGAAAAGACTTAGCATGCACACATGGTTCTGTCCTATCATTTGTAGCAAAAGCTAGCTAGATGAGTCTTCATTATTGCTTTTACATACTTATTTTCCATATCTATCATAACAACAAAAACCCGACCCACCTCCCAGAATATTGGAAATAAAAGAAAAAATAAACAAATGGGATGTAATTAAACTTAAAAGCTTCTGCACAACAAAGGAAACTATAGGCAAGGTGAAAAGACAGCCTTCAGAATGGGAGAAAATAATAGCAAATGAAGCAACTGACAAACAACTCATCTCAAAAATATACAAGCAACTCCTGCAGCTCAATTCCAGAAAAATAAATGACCCAATCAAAAAATGGGCCAAAGAACTAAAGAGACATTTCTCCAAGAAGACATACAGATGGCTAACAAACATATGAAAAGATGCTCAATATCACTCATTATCAGAGAAAAGCAAATCAAAACCACAACGAGGTACAATTTCACGCCAGTCAGAATGGCTGTGATCCAAAAGTCTACAAGCAATAAATGCTGGAGAGGGTGTGGAGTAAAGGGAACCCTCCTACACTGTTGGTGGGAATGCAAACTAGTACAGCCACTATGGAGGAGTGTGGAGATTCCTTAAAAAACTGGAAATAGAACTGCCTTATGACCCAGCAATCCCACTGCTGGGCATACACACTGAGGAAACCAGAATTGAAAGAGACACATGTACCCCAATGTTCATCACAGCACTGTTTATAATAGCCAGGACATGGAAGCAAC
>SJYQ01002040.1:58596-74676 GCA_006410935.1 Redunca redunca
ATCTAGTCCCATCACTTCATGGCAAATAGATGGGGAAACAGTGGAAACAGTGACAGACTTTACTTATCTGGGCTCCAAAATCACTGCAGATGGTGATTGCAGCCATGAATTTAAAAGGTGCTTGTTCGTTGGAAGGAAAGTTATGCCCAACCTAGACAGCATATTAAAAAGCAGAGACATTACATTGCCAACTATGGTCCGTCTAGTCAAGGCTATGGTTTTTCCTGTGGTCATGTATGGATGTGAGAGTTGGACTGTGAAGAAGGCTGAGTGCCGAAGAAATGATGCTTTTGAACCGTGGTGTTGGAGAGACTCTTGAGAGTTCCTTGGACTGCAAGGAGATCCAACCAGTCCATCCTAAAGAAAATCAGTTCTGAATATTCATTGGAAGGACTGATATTGAAGCTGAAACTCCAATACTTTGGCCACCTGATGTGAAGAGCTGACTCATTTGAAAAGACCATAATGCTGGGAAACATTGAGGGCAGGAGGAGAAGGGGATGGCAGAGGATGAGATGGTTGGATGGCATCACCGACTTGATGGACATGGGTTTGGGTGGAGTCTAGGAGTTGGTGATGAACAGGGAGGCCTGGCGTGCTTCCCTTCACGGGATCGCAAAGAGTCACAACTGAGCAACTGAACTGAACTGAACTGAGGGACATGTATGAACCACTTAAAAATGTTATTATTTATTTTTATCCTTATATGCAGATATTTTCTTCAGGTTTTTGTGGATTTTACAAAGATGTCTGAATTTACAAACATTAAAAAGTGCTTATTTGCACAAATGTGTTACCTTTTCTGTGTTCACTACTAGTGTTCCTTAACTAGCATGTAATGTAATCTTGATAAAGAGGGTCAGATGAATTATTTGTAGATATTTGGTAAATATAACAGAAAAGGTTTAAGTTTATCAAAAGTGAGAAAAGTAAATTGGTACAACCACTGTGGAGAATAGTTTGGAGATTCTTTGAAAAACTAAAAATAGAGCTACCATATGATCCAGCAATCCTACTCCTGGGCATATATCTGGATGAAACCATAATTTGAAAGGACATATATAGCCTAATGTTCATTGCAGCACTATTAAAGATAGCCAGGACATGGAAGCAAACTAAATGGCCATCAGCAGAGGAATGGATAAAGAAGATGTTGTATACATACACACACACACACACACACACACAATGGAATATTACTTAGTCATAAAAAGAATGAAAGAATGTCATTTGGAGCAACATGGATGAACTTAGAAGTTGTCATACTGAATGAAGTAAGTCAGACAGAGAAAGCCAAATATCACATGGTATTGCTTATATGTGGAATTTTAAAAAGTGGTACTGAGGAATCTATTTACAAAACAGAAATTTAGTCACAGACATAAAAAACAAGCTTAAGGGTACCAAGGAGGAAACAGGGTGAGGGATAATTTGGGAGTTAGGGACTGACATATATACACAATTATACATAAAAAAGAATACTAATAAGAACCTGCTGTACAGCACAGGAAACTCTATTCATACCCTGTAATGACCTGTACGGGATTAAAATCTCAAAAAAGAGTGGATATATGTATTTGCGTAACTAACTCACTTTGCTGTTCACTTGAAACTAACACAACTTTGTAAATCAACTATACTTCAATTAAAAAAAATGAGGAACTTAAAGTCCTATTATTTCCAGTGCTGTCAGACTATAAATATTTACAGCAATTATTTATTTAGAATAGCAGATCTACAATTTATAGAAACACCTGTAGAAGAAACTTTTACAAAAACTAGGTGGCTAGAACAAGAAGCAGCGACTTGAGATGTGAATTCTGGCTCTTTCGAGTCCTCAGATCTTGAACATCTCATTTAAATTCTCTAAGTCTTGAGGTAAAGTATCTGCAAAATGGGAATAAAGTTATCTGTTCTGCTCACTTCCCAAGGTTGTTGCTTTGACATTTAGATATCTTTACATGGAATGCACTGAATATATTAATTAAGAGAAATAATAAATATTACATTGATAAATATCTTAAAATATGGGGGGGGAAACATTGATGTCTGAACAAGTTAATAACAGGATAGATTTTCAGACTTCATGTTAATTGACCCCTCAGAAACACTTCTGCATTCTATCAATCTCTTTCCTTTCAGGATACCATACTCTTTTGGTTTTCTTCCCACTTCACCAGTCTCCCTTTCTTAGTCTGTGGTTGGTTCTTACGCTTCTTTCTAAACTCTTCAATACTGGGGTAAAGGATTATAGTGAACATAGATAGAATGTCCAATATTCTTTCCACACTCACTGATACTCTTGTTTGATCTCATGTATTTAAATTAGATAATAATAGCTATGGATATTAATGTTGATATTAAAATGTCTCTAATTTGAGTCTCTAAGTTATACCTCAACATGAAACACACACTCAGATATCTTGCTAACTGGAATTGCCTGCTCTTCTATTAGGCAAAATTAATAGCTCCAAAGTGAGTGAAGTGAAGTCACTCAGTCGTGTCCGACTCTTTGCGACCTGTGGACTGTAGCCCACCCAGCTCCTCCATCCATGGAATTCTCCAGACAAGAATACTGGAGTGGGTTGCCATTTCCTTCTCCAGAGGATCTTCCCGACCCAGGGATTAAACCCAGGTCTCCCACATTGCAGGCAGACGCTTTAACCTCTGCGCCACCAGGGAAGCCCAAATTGTGCTCAAAATCTTCACCCACTCCCTATTTTGCCCCAAACTGGCTAATAGTGACTACTCAGAAGAAAAAACCTTGATATTATACTAGGATCTCTCTTATTCTTACATCCCATTTGCAATGCATTAGGAAATCCTTGGAGAAGGAAATGGCAACCCACTCCAGTACTCTTGCCTGGAGAATCCCATGGATGGAGGAGCCTGGTAGGCTACGTACAGTTCATGGGGTCTCGAAGAGTGGGACACAATCGAGCGACTTCACTTTCACTTTTCAGTCTCATGCATTGGAGAAGGAAATGGCAACCCACTCCAGTGTTCTTGCCTGGAGAATCCCAGGGACAGAGGAGCCTGGTGGGCTGCTGTCTATGGGGTCACACAGTCAGACACGACTGAAGTGACTTAGCAGTAGCAGTAATAGCAAATCCTTAAATTATTACTTCTAAATATACTGTTTTTACTCATTATACTCATCGCATAGTAAGGATTAAATAAGTTAAAATATGCAAAGCATTTAGTATACTATTTGGCTTTCATTAAAAATAATAAGTAATACTATTCCTCATGTTAGATTCTGTGGTAAAGGCTTTACCTCTTATCTCTCCTAACAACAACCACAATATTCTATCTAGTCTCTAAAAATATTAGGGGCTATTATAAACTTTATTTTGCAGATGACAAAAGAAAGACCCAAAGAGGTTAAATAAGGTAACTAGTCTCAACTACTAAGTAACAGAGACAGGATTTGAAGCCAGGAACTGGACTTCAGAAATCTACTCTATGCTGAATGTTAGCTTGTATTAAAATCCATTATCTGTCTGAACAGCCACAAAAATGATTTGAAATATAATAGAAATGAAAAAAAATCAAGAAAATGGACAAATGACATTCACAACGCCAAAAGGCACAGCTTTTCTCCACAAGTACAAAGGCAAAGGGAAGAAGTAATGGAAAATTCATCCCCATATGCAACATGAACCATTGAGTGATTGATAAGAAACTTGTAATGCTTATATGAAAAAGAATGTTAAAGAATGTTTCTGAGCAACACAAAGTAAGTTCTCAAAAAAAAATTCAGGAGAGAAGCCATATTCTTAGAAAAATCTCAGAACTATAAAGATGTCAATTTTATCAAATTAAATGTAGCCATAATTAAGTTTCCAGCTGAAACTTTTATGAAACTTGACAGCTGATTAATAAATTCTTTTGGAAGAGAAAATGCACACTAGTCAAAAGGTTTTGAAAAAGAGCAATAACACGGAACTTGGTGTAACAGTCCCTTAAAGTTACAGTTTAGTTTTAGTCGAAATATATCGATAGAACAGGTAGAGGGACCAGAAGTAAATCTATGAGCATTTAGTAATTAGTATATCAGGAAAGGTGTATTTAATCAGTGATGGGAAAAATGGAATATTCAAATTATGGTATTAGGGGCTATTGGNCTATTGGTCATGAAGGAAATGAGCATAGGAAGGAAAGAAGGCAGGGAGGGAGAGAGAGAGAAAGAGAAAGGAGAACAGAGAGAGAAAGGAAGAGAGAAAAAAAAAAGAAAAGAAAGGAAAGAGGTAGGAAGGATCCTACCTAATAGGATACATCAAAATAGAAAAGTCTCAAAAACGCTCTCACTACCAAACAAATAAAATGATAATTATTTCTTTTAAAAATAAAATTTTATTGGAAGAGCCAATATTTTATTCATACAAATGTATGCTACAAACATGAAAAAGTGAAAGCCAAGGAAAGAAAGATTAGTTCACAGCAGCATATAGTATGCCTCCCTGACCTGTTTTCACCCATATCCCAGAAGAAAGGAAGGAATGGTGATATATTCTGAAAATATAAAGAAAAGTTTAACCCAAATCAACTAATTTGGACAGAGGAAAGAAGGTGGTAGAGTAGACAGTATTGGGGAAAAACAACAACAACAACAACAACAACAACACGAAACAGACTGTATAGTCATTGGAAGACATCTACAGAGGCAGAAAGGGCCACAAACTCCCATGGAACTAAGATGGTCCAAGTCTGGGTGGAACAGGCATTTACTCACAGTTTGGCTGCCCCTTCCCATCAGCAATGTCTCCAGGGAAACAAAGCTGCTAGACAGTAATTCTCTACCTCAAATGTGGTAGAGGCTCATTAGGGATGATGCAAACTAGGGAAGGAAAGTGCTGCCAGTTTTAGTATTGAAAACTTTTGATTTTAATAAAACCAGAGCTCAAAGACAATAAAATAACCTATAAAGATTTAAAAGACTATGAACCTAAGGCAAATTCTGACAACACCCCTGTAAATAAAATACATGAATTAGATAGAGCAAAGGCAAAATTAATATGGAGAAAAATAAACTAATGGCATAGAAGAAAGACTCTAGATAATAACTTCCTTCTATCAGAGAAAACACACAAAGTTTAAAATAATTAGAGAAATTATGATAGCTGCAGAGGATAAAAAATATCATAAGAATTATTGCTTTCTCTGAAGACCTCAACAAAAGGAACTGAATGATATTGAGTGATATAATATAGAAAAGGCCCCTGAAATGAAAGAAGTGAAATGGCAAAAATGTATCAGGCATCCAGGCAGAACATGCCTGGCCTCCACAGGAGAAAAATGCCAGGCTTTCCTGAGACTTTTACTGGCAAATATCCAGTGCTAGAATTTTATAGAGCAATGAGGTAACAGGAAAAGAAGAGATGAACCATTAATAATATTCCAGAAAAGAATAACGACAATAGAAACCTTTCATGTGAAATATTTCAAGGAACAGCAAACAAACAAACAAAACTAATTAACAATGAAATACAAGCAAGGAAGAATGGTATGAATAGTAAAATCAGTCCTGAATAATCCATAATAAAAGGACTGGTGGTGAGACTGACAGCCATCTGTATGTAAAATTAAGACCAAAGTGCCAAGGCAATTAAACTAGCAGAACAGAAGGTAAATATTATGAACTCTGACAAAGTTAAGTATATAATTATTTTAAAAAACCCTGAAAATGAATAGGGGAGAAGACAAATTGGAGGAAAGCTAATCACCTCAAATGGCATGGCAGGGAGTTAATGAACACTGTCTGAAATTAAAACATGGGGCTAATGCATCCAGCTTTTAATGGTATTCATCATCTTTTATTCTTAACCATAAAGGTAAGTTTAGAGAAAAAACTGTCTCATGGTGAAAAAATATTTAAGGTCAGCAATTCTTTCTAATTTGTTTCTGTTTATGTCTTCTATTTAATTAGTTATAATATACTAATTATAAATATCAGGTACATGTCTCTCAATATATTGATCTATTCATTTGTGCAAATCTATACATAACTGTCATGATATTCACCAAATGTTAAGTGTTTTTTTTTTTTTTTTCTGAGTGTAAAGATTTTGGGACAATTTATGTGTGTGTTTTAACTTAAATAAGACACTAGAGTAAAATAATAAGCCCCACCTGCATTAAACATCTGAATGTGAAATAACAGTGATAAGAATGCTAATAACAAAAAGATTATAGAAGCTTACAGGTATCTATTTGTATGGATTGGTTTTGCAAGAGAGAAAGGAACCTGAATAGAGATTTTCCAGGGCAGCTGAGGAACACAGGGTCAGGAGATTATCATGCTGTGTAAGCAAGAGAGAGGTGTGTTGAACTTGCCTGGCCCCATGCCTTTGTGTCTGAACTCTCTAAAGAACTGAACACAGGAGGTGAAAACCTGATTGCAACCAAGAACCCAGTTAGCATAAGAGCTTCGAAGCCAAATGAAATGACTGGAAGTAAAGGGAAGGTAGAACCTTGCTCATATATCTGCTAATGCAGGAATTCTGAAAAACGCAAATTTGTTTGCTTTGCTGTGGAGTTACTGGAATTGGAATTAACTGGTAGTTGTCTCCAACACAATTATCTGCCTGTCATGCAGGATGCTGGGGTGAGGGGCAGTGGTGAGGTACCAGCTTAACTGAGGATTCTTAAACAGGAAAAAAAACCCAAAAAAACTAAGAGAGGTGTTCAGCTAAAATCAAATGAAGTCATTGTTGCTGTTGTTCAGTCAGTAGTCCTGTCTAACTCCATGAACTGCAGCACGCCAGGCTTCTCTGTCCATCACTATCCCCCCGAGTTTGCTCAAACAGTGAAGTTGGACAATATTTAAAATTGCCCTAGAGAACTCATGATGCAAATTTTTTCCAGTAGGAATTAGTGAAATGTAGAGAGTTTAACCATCTCAGTACTCTGAATTTTTGAAATACTGAGAAACATTTAAATTACATTAAAAAGCTGGTGATACAAGTCTTAAATTCCTGACAATTTAAATATTTGACCTAATGTTAGACTGCATGCATTAAAGTCCCATTCAGAATATTATATATAAGGTCAGATTCCATATTCTTTGAATATTTTGTACCCAAAGAAAACTATACACTTAACCTCACAAATGTTGAGTACCTACTCTATGAAAATAATGTTAATTTTGAAGATGCATTGAATTCTAAGATATTTAAACAAACAATATGCTTTCCTGTGTGTGCTGATATGATCAACCACTTTAAAAGGTTGTTTTCTTAAAAGCATGAAGAAGAGAGCAAACTTCATTGGGTAGTAACAGAGCTTCAAACGTCTATAGAATTTTGGTGGTGAGCACAGGGCCAGTGAGCTTGTAGGGCAGAAGCAGCCCATAATTTATTAAGTTAGGAGGTTAGGTGCTTATGTCTATGGGCAACTGCACTTTCTGACCAATAGAAATATACTACCTTTCTACAGGATTGAATAACTACATAACTAGAAAATAAATTTCAGAGTGGAATACTGGCTAAATATGACGAAGGCAACCCACTGGCCTTAGTGCAGGAAAGCACACACACACGTTAATACACACGTCAAAACTGCAGGAAAAAAATTTGCACAAATCAAAACTGTAATACACTTCTATTTTTCTCACATAATTAAATTTTCATAACAACATTTTGAATTTATTAGATTTTCTTATCTTACCTACAGGAACTTTGACACTTTCTCACAAAAACATTTGACTATATGAAAATGTGTAGAAAGATTGAAATGTACAGTGGAATTTAAAAAATGATGTAAAATCTCATCTCTACAAGTATTACTGAGTATTTTGTGTTCTTTTTTTAACCTAAGAATTAGGCATTTGATCAGTTTCTACCAAACTCATATTATTCATGAGAAAATGAAGGCTCAGGAACATTGTGGCTGACTTTTTAAAACAGTGCATAAACTTTACGGCAGAGAAAAAAACAACAGCATGCGTTCAGAGTAAGAGAGTCTTAGTGTGGAGCCTGCTTATAAAAGATACATTTTTCTCCTTAGTTTAAATATTTATTTTTGTGGCATATGGGTAGAGACATTTTCAAGGAGTAAATGAGTGTCTTTTTTTGTTCTCAAACCAGACCTCCAGTCTGACTGCTAATGGAACACGCTCCCTCCTGCCTGGGCGGTACCACACTTCACAGGTGCTGAGAGGCAAAGGATAATGAGAGGAGAAGCGCCAGGGCTGAGGACGGGAAAGGGAGCACACAGATTTCAATCAATATGGTAGGTTTTAGAAGTGCTTGTGAACTTTCCCAGGGATAAAGGTTAGAAAGCTCATCCGTCACTACCTCACATTTAAATGCTATAACAGTAAATTCCTTCTTATTTGGTCCACAGATGCAATGAACATAATCGCAGGTTCTTAGGAGAATCCTTGTTTACACCTGCTGCTATACTCTCAAAAATGTTCCTGCTGAGAAGGTAAATTGTATGATCCTCCTACTGACAGGGACCTTCCTTAGAGAAGGGACAATCCTTCTCTAAACCGTACACTAAGGAAGATACTCCAAATTGATCTAAAATGGCTTTGAAAAGAAATCTTTTTTTGGGGGGGGTGGGGAGTGGGGTCATCCCTGGATTTATCAGTAGGATATATTTTCAAAGATGATCCTGCCTATGATGACTCTCACCCTTGTCCTGTGTTAAGTATTATTTTTTATTTTCATGTATGAGTTTGGATTTCTTCAAATATGAAATTATTTAATAGTGCCAAACACAAGAAGGAATCAGAAAATAACTGAGTGGTGATGACTTCCAATCAAAGGAAAGATGCTAATATGTGTTAGCATGCCATTTTTTCAGTTTTCATAAAGATAAAAAAGAACAACACTAAACTTTTAAATCTAATTGGTTTTGCTTGTTTATTCATGTAAGGTCAGGTGTGCATATGGATCTATTGTGTTATTTATTCTCTGACCAAAATCTAGAAAGTAATTTTAATAAAAAATTTCCAGTACCCACAGTAGCAGTCACTATAGTATATATAATACATTAGGAAGCATTGCGGTTCACACATAACAAAATAAAAGTTAAATGTAATATAATTATCCTATTTAGAATTTTTATAGAAAAGAATCTGTTGTTCTGTGTTCACTTTGATATTTAAGGGAAAAAATAGCCTTGAAGCAGATAATAAAATTTTGGCTTACTGTGCAACTCATTTGCTAATATATTATATTGATAATATTCAAACATTATTCTAGTCTAAAATATTTATGAAATAAGGTTAATAATATTTCCATATTTTATATAACACTCTAATCATTATGTTTTATTAAATTAATTTCCACACATACATACTTGTCCCAGGGGAGTGCCTGTTACATTTGAAAGCGTCTAGGGAGATTTTGATGTACCAAAGATACTACCTTTTGAGAAATAACACACTTAAGCCAAAATAAGCAACGTTAAGCTATAACGTTTTGCTTTGTAGTATGCTGCCAGCTGATAAAATACACATAGCACACACACATACATACACATTTGAACGAGTAAATATTCTTACTGGTTTTAAATAATGTAGATCCAGAAATAAACTTAATTTCTGTACTAAGACTTTTTGTCACTTCTTTAAAAAAAATGCATGTCCATTAAAGCTGAAAAGATGTATAATATATTGAGTTAGAATCATTTATTCAAGCCAATGTTCTTGCAAAAAATTACTCAAAATATGTTAAATGCCCCTTCTGGAATGAATATAACTGGATTTTTAATGTCAGAGGGGCATATTTTATAGACTAACAAAAGCAACACTGCAGTTTAATTCAAAAAGGCTCTCTAATTTATCAGTCTGAAACTAACCTTCTCCATGGGTTTTTCAATTGCTTCATTGTTTTGATTTCTTCAAATAAGTCTTAGCATAGAGTAACTAAATGCATACTGAAGAGTTAAGGGGTTTTTGTCTTCCTATTTCAAGCTAAAACATAACCTCTAAATTATCTTTTACAGTAAGCCAAAGCCAGTATCACATACCTTTCGGGAATGAATTTCTTTCACATACAATGGAAGTAGAAACTCAGATATACCTTCAAGTCGGATTCCCTTCTTGGTGACTCTCAGATTTCCCATACCATCCTACAAGCAATGAAATATAGTTCACTTTTAGGTTAACTGGAGAATGAATAACTGGCCATAATTTTCTTAGGCCTAAATTGAGAAAACAGTAAGCTCAAATCTGTGATGATTTAAGGAAAATGAGAGGCTGAATCTACTTAATGAATGATTGCAGCAGTTGGCATGCATATAGTGGGCTCTGTGTAAAATGAACAGGAAAAAAGGAATATAAAGGACCTGGTAGCTTCTTTTCAGTCTAACAGAGACTAGCACTCATCTGTGAATAACTCCTATACTTTCTTCATGCACTAACACTTTTAATTATTTATTAGGCATAATTACACTTGCTTCCTGATTATTAAAAACAACTTAAGTTTGCAGAGAGATCTAATGATATTTTACATGACAGTTATACACATATTTCTACTATAGATGCTCACATTTGTACAAGCAATTAATGACTGACTAGTGTAAGTAAACATGGTGCCCCAGTATTTTAATCATGGGTAACACTTATGTCCTTTTCTTTAGAAAATAATACTCCACGAGTATGATAAAACAGGGCACAAATAATATTTATGAGGCAAAAAATAAAAATAGTAAGAACAGAGTACTGATAGGTATCAAAGAAAGATTTCACACCTGGTTGGAGAGTACACCATTTCTCATGGAGGAGACTGACTATGATAAAGACCTTAAGAATATGGAGTTTGAACAAGAGATGTCCCTAGAAGGAGGAACAAACTGACCATTCTGGTCACAATCAGGAAATAGCATTCCACCCAACCTGGCTAATGGAATATCATGAGTGAAAACAATTAGGAGTATGTTTCGAGGTCAGAGAAAGGAAAGCCATGAGCGTAGAGCTAAGGAATCTGTATGTATTGATACAACAGCCTCCAAGAGAAGGAACATAAAAAGTTCTTGAATAGCTCAATGGCTTGAAATAATCCGTGTTATACTTTAAGGAAAATCTGGTAGAAGTAAGTACTATGTGGAGCTACCTGACAGAGTGTCAGAAATAATGCACAACTCTGTAATAAGTGAGGGGAGTGTGGTGGAAGAGCAACTTTCAAGACCTGGTGACTAATTTTTTCTTGAGATACTGAAAAGGGGGCCATGTACGATTGACCCAAGGATTCACTACTGTGACTATAGAAGGACAAGTAATGAGTTTTACAATTGGAATAGGGAAATCTGTAAGTTCAATGGCAAAAATTAGTTCAGCTTTGAACTTTCTAACTATACTTCCAGAAGTATCAAAAAAATTCAGAATTTTATTCATCAACCAACACATCTGTAGAAAGCAGGCTGGGGAGCAACAGTTGCTTTGGTTTTGCTTGACTTTATCATGATGGAAGAACAAGTTCTATGTGGGAAAAAATGTATATAAATACAAAGGAGAAACTCTTAGATTATGAGTAGGCCTGTAGGTTGGAAAGACATACTCTTTACATTCTGGGAGGCTGGGATTAGTAGAAGAGGAAAGGCAAGAAATTCAGATAGTCCTAGCCTCTACCCTCTGCTCTGACCTCAAAAGAGCCAGTGAAATAGTAGAACAATGGATAGAATTTTGAATAAGCACTGAAGGCCTTTTTTTCTTTAACTCAGACAAAGAAAAACACTAAGAAGAGAAATGGAAATATTTTGAGGTGGAGACATGTCAGTCTTCTCACGGAAGGAGAAAATAATTGATTCTGGTTGAATTGAACTTTGGATCAAACAGAGGAATTCACTTCTTGAGCTTGAACTTTTTATCAGCTTGTACTTCAAGCTGACACTGAAAATGCCTAGTAGGGAAATGAACTAATTTTTTTTAACATGAAAATTTCAACCATCACTGAAGACAAATTCTGATGAGAAAACAGGCATACATTTTTTTTACTCTGAGACAGAACTAATTTATACCAGTTTTATAACATCCTCTTTCCCTTTTGAAACTGAAGTGTCTGATATAGATATTAGTTACACGTCATTCATTCAATGACCCTTAAGAGTTTTGCAATAGTATACAACAGAAACATGCAGAATTAGCAGTGATAGAGTTTCAAAATTGAGGATTTATTAGACAGGAAGGGCAAAAAGTCATAGGAATGTGGTGTCCTAAAGTAATGATAGATTATGTCCCTCAAATGGCTATTATTTTTCTTATTAAGTAGAGACAAGTAAAGCCAGAAAAATAGAATTAGGCTGCAAAAATTGCACAGAATAAAGAATATCAACAGGTGAAAAATTAATGATCAAGTTCAATAGAGGTTAAAAAATATAAGAAATGCTAAGACAGGTTTGTCATCAGAAATTGGAAACTCAGGTTTTGAAATCTTGAAGGTGAGAATATTTCCAGACATGATAAGGTCTGGACACGGAAGCTACAAAAGTAGACTAGAGACAGAACTCTTTCAGTACTAAAATAGTAGTGCATATAAAGTGATGAGTGGCCTTCAAATATTGTTTTGTTTCAGAGGGGTTTTCTTGAGTTAATCTCACGCAGTGGCTGTCCAGGTATGTTCTTAAATGCCTACCTGAAAGAAGTGTTCTGAAGTGCTCCTACGAAGTCGCTTTGCAAATGTTTAAGGCAACTGCTAGACTATTTCAATACGCCAGCAAATTTGTAAACCTCAGCCATGGCTACAGGACTAGAAAAGGTCAGTTTTCATTCCAATCCAAAAGAAAGGCAATGCCAAAAGAATGCTCAAACTATCCCACAATTGCACTAATTTCACACACTAGCAAAATAATGCAAAATTCTCCAAGCCAGGCTTCAAGAGTATGTGAACCGTGAACTTCCAGAAGCTCAAGCTGGATTTAGAAAAGGCAGAGGAACCAGAGATCAAATTGCCAATATCCATTGGATCATTGCAAAAGGAAGAGAGTTCCAGAAAAATATTTCAGTTCAGTGGCTCAGTCGTGTCCGACTCTTTGCGACCCCATGAATCGCAGCACGCCAGGCCTCCCTGTTCATCACCATCTCCTGGAGTTCACTCAGACTCACGTTCATTGAGTCCATGATGCCATCCAGCCATCTCATCCTCTGTCGTCCCCTTCTCCTCCTGCCCCCAATCCCTCCCGACATCAGAGTCTTTTCCAATGAGTCAAATCTTCACATGAGGTGGCCAAAGTATTAGAGTTTCAGCTTTAGCATCATTCTTTCCAAAGAAATCCCAGGGCTGATCTCCTTCAGAATGGACTGATTGGATCTCCTTGCAGTCCAAAGGACTCTCAAGAGTCTTCTCCAACACCACAGTTCAAAAGCATCAATTCTTCAGTGCTCAGCTTTCTTCACCGTCCAACTCTCATATCCATACATGACCACAGGAAAAACTATAGCCTTGACTAGACGGACCTTAATCGGCAAAGTAATGTCTCTACTTTTGAATATACTATCTAGGTTGGTCATAACTTTTCTTCCAAGGAGTAAGCATCTTTTAAATTCATGGCTGCAGTCACCATCTGTAGTGATTTTGGAGCCCCCAAAAATAAAGTCTGACACTGTTTCCACTGTTTCCCCATCTATTTCCCATGAAGTGATGGGACCGGATGTATTGATCTTCGTTTCCTGAATGTTGAGCTTTAAGCCAACTTTTCCGCTTTCCTCTCACTTTCATCAAGAGGATTTTTAGTTCCTCTTCACTTTCTGCCATAAGGGTGGTGTCATCTGCATATCTGAGGTTATTGATATTTCTTCTGGCAATCTTGATTCCAGCTTGTGTTTCTTCCAGTCCAGCATTTCTCATGATGTACTCTGCATAGAAGTTAAGTAAGCAGGGTGACAATATACAGCCTTGATGTACTCCTTTTCCTATTTGGAACCAGTCTATTGTTCAATCTCCGCTTTGTTGACCAAGCCAAAGCCTCTGACTGTGTGGACCATAAAAAACTCTGGAAAATTCTAGAAAGAGATGGGAATACCTGACCACTTGACTTCCCTTTGAGAAATCTGTATGCAGGTCAGGAAGCAACAGTTAGAACTGGACATGGAACAACAGACTGGTTCCAAATGGGGAAAGGAGAATATCAAGGCTGTATATTGTTACCCTGCTTATTTGACATATATACAGAGTACATAATGAGAAATGCTGGGATGGATGAAGCCCAAGCTGGAATCAAGATTGCCAGGAGAAATATCAATAACCTCAGATATAGAGATGACACCACCCTTATGGCAGAAAGCAAAGAACTGAAGAGCCCCTTGATGAAAGTGAAAGAGGAGATTGAAAAAGTTGGTTTAAAGTGCAAAATTCAGAAGACTGAGATCATGGCATCTGGTCCCATCACTTCATGGGAAATATATGGGGAAACAGTGCAAACAGTGACAGACTTTTTTGGGCTCCAAAATCACTGCAGATGGTGACTATAGCCATGAGATTAAAAAATGCTTGCTCCTTGGAAGAAAAGTTATGACCAACCTAGACAGCATATTCAAAAGCAGAGACATTACTTTGCTGACTAAGGTCTGTCTAGTCAGGGCTATGGTTTTTCCAGTAGTCATGTATGGATGTGAGAGTTGGACTATAAAGAAAGCTGAGCACAGAAGAATTGATGCTTTTGAACTGTGGTGTTGGGGAATAATCTTTCTTGAGAGTCCCTTGGACTGCAAGGAGATCCAACCAGTCCATCCTAAAGGAAATCAGCCCTGAATATTCATTGGAAGGACTGATGCTGAAGCTGAAACTCCAGTACTTTGGCCACTGGTACAAAGAAATGACTCATTTAAAAGGACCCTGATGCTGGGAAAGATTGAAGGCAGGAGGAGATGGGGATGACAGAGGATGAGATGGTTGGATGGCATCACTGACTCAATGGACATGAGTTTGAGTAAGTGCTGGGAGTTGGTGATGGACAGGGAAGCCTGGTGTGCTGCCCATGGGGTTGCAAAGAGTCGGACACAACTGAGTGAGTGAACTGAACTATCTCAGGGCAATAGAAACAAATTCTATCATGAATATGATTCACAGTTCAATAGTATTCTTAAAAAATGTTTTCATAAGATGTTTAAAAATAAAAGAACTGGATATCCATGTTAAGGGTGATATTATGTATATTACATGCATATTTAATTTGGGGAAGTTTTGAATCTTAAGATCAGTGTCATCTTTCTATATAACACACAATTCGGGGGAATATAGATATATTTCATTTAAATTAGAGGACACGGAACTTCCCTGGGTAAATGTAGAACTGTTATCATAGGTTAGTGTTGTGAATCTAACCTTGCTCCACTATGTTCATCAGCCCTTTTTCTGTAAGTTTCTCTATATTATTTACATGTAGTTATAAAATACATGGAACTATATAATACATATTCACTGTATAATTAACCTGATGTTCACATTCACACCCAAGTCCACCAATAAATTATGAGATGATGAAATAATCTGGTTTCTCTTATCTAGGAGAGTTGGAAAAGTGAATTTCTTCCTACTGTCAGGATAGCTTCTTGTTTCATTGTATTCCTGGTCCCTTCCAATCTAAAGGGAGAAAATAATTTCTGGATTTGCTATTAAGATTGACATTGCCCAAACACCAGAAAATAACAGAATCTAATGCACCTATAGTACAGACCCCAACCTTGGCTGTGCTACCTTCATCCTGTGTAAGCTCGAACAATTTAGCTAAGCATTTTGTATGTTAATTTTTGTTATATGTAAAAGGAATAATATTTAGCTATGAGTTTATAGCAAGGATGACATGAGGATGTAAAATGATTAAAATCATGCTTATCTTTTGAGTTCTTCTATATATGTGCAGAAGTACTCAAAAGCTTTAACCATTATTACATTTTATCTGAAATTTTATATTATTATAAAAATTCATATCGTTTACTTTCAAGGAGTTATATTTGAACTTCAGCAGATATTAAATACATTAAAATTTATCATCATTATAGTTATAATCCATAGTAGGAGAGCTTGGATTTGAAACGTGACTACTACTTACTAACAGTTGCCTTTGGCATATTCTTTATCTAAACCTAAATCATTTTTTATAAGAATCAGAAAACAATAGTTTTCCTTACAT
>SJYQ01002040.1:84594-94993 GCA_006410935.1 Redunca redunca
GAGGGTTCCCTTTTCTCCACACCCTCTCCAGCATTTATTGCTTGCAGACTTTTGGATCGCAGCCATTCTGACTGGTGTGAAGTGGTACCTCATTGTGGTTTTGATTTGCATTTCTCTGATAATGAGTGATGTTGAGCATTTTTCCATGTGTTTGTTAGCCATCCGTATGTCTTCTTTGGAGAAATGTCTATTTAGGTCTTTGGCCCATTTTTTGATTGGGTCATTTATTTTTCTGGAATTGAACTGCATATATCTACCTAAAGAAACTAAAGACCTATATATAGAAAACTATAAAACACTGATGAAAGAAATCAAGGAAGACACTAATAGATGGAGAAATATACCATGTTCATGGATCGGAAGAATCAATATAGTGAAAATGAGTACACTACCCAAAGCAATCTACAAATTCAATGCAATCCCTATCAAACTACCAGCAGTATTTTTCACAGAACTAGAACAAATAATTTCAAGATTTGTATGGAAATACAAAAAACCTCGAAGAGCCAAAGCAATCTTGAGAAAGAAGAATGGAACTGGAGGAATCAACTTGCCTGACTTCAGGCTCTACTACAAAGCCACAGTCATCAAGACAGTATGGTACTGGCACAAAGACAGAAATATAGATCAATGGAACAAAATAGAAAGCCCAGAGATAAATCCACACACATATGGACACCTTATCTTTGACAAAGGAGGCAAGAATATACAATGGAGTAAAGACAATCTCTTTAACAAGTGGTGCTGGGAAAATTGGTCAACAACTTGTAAAAGAATGAAACTAGATCACTTTCTAACACCACACACAAAAATAAACTCAAAATGGATTAAAGATCTAAATGTAAGACCAGAAACTATAAAACTCCTAGAGGACAACGTAGGCAAAACACTCTCCGACATAAATCACAGCAGGATCCTCTATGATCCACTCCCCAGAATTCTGGAAATTAAAACAAAAATAAACAAATGGGATCTAATTAAAATTAAAACCTTCTGCACAACAAAGGAAAATATAAGCAAGGTGAAAGAATAACGTCTTTGAAATGAACCTTTGTTATTGCTTCTTGGCCTTCTGGCTAAGATCAAGTGAAATTAACTCGTTGTTAGAATTAACCTCAGAATTTCTTCCTTTTTTCAGTCTAAATAATATTTCATTGTATGATATGCCATATTTTTCTTTAATCCATTCATCCATGGATATACACGTAGGTTACTTCCATAGTTTGGCAATTATGAATATAAACTTGCGTGTATAAATGTCTCTGTGAGATTAAGCTTTCAATTTTGTGGTGTAAATATGCATAAGTGGATTTACTGGGACCAATAACAGATTATTTTACTTTTAAAATTCTATATTTAATTTCCTGAGTTACCTTATACTATTTTCCAGAATGACAGTACCATTTTACACCCCTATCAGTAGTGCACATGGGTTCCAATTTCTCCACATCCTCTCCAACTCTTGTTCTTTTGTTTTTCTTTGTGTTCCAATATGACAGCAATCCTACTCACTGTGAAGAGAGGTAACATATTTCAAGATAGACTTGCAGGGCCAAGATGCTGAAAGAAAAGGTACTTATGGCCTAGCTTCTTGTTTACTTATTATCCTTCTGATGTACTTGCCAACATAAACAGCTCAAGACAAGAGGCTGAGGTTAAAAAGCTAAAAGAGAATCGATAAGTTATAGAGAGGACAGCATCATTGTCTGCAATGTCACTGTCCTGAGGAGACAAAAATGAAATTGCTGGCTTGTCAAAGCAGCTAGATCTTGAGGGACTAATGCACTAACAGAGAAAGGGTAGGAGAAAAAAAGTGAAGCTTGGACTCTCTGCAGGGTTTTCTTCAAGTTATTTACTATTAGGCCACTCAGGATGAGGATGAAAGGCTAAACTAAAAACATTTGAGAATTTAATGGAAAGTTTTAGCAGCTGAATAATGTTGGAGAACAAAAGCACTAAGGGGACTAGATAAACATTTAAAAGTTCGTTTGGGAGTCATAGAGGGTTTTACCTTACAGTGGTCATAAACCATAGTCAGAGGAGACTCAGACCACACAAATTTTACTATCAAGTAATCTTCTACCTCGATTTTATTGAGTGAAGGGGCTTAGGGTATATCTTTTCTAGACAAAGACAACATTGTCTACAGCCTCTATAATTTATCAGACACCAGGTCTGGAATTGACCCCAAATTACCAATTATACCAAGAATTAGTACCAAAAGAAAAAAAAAACAGAAAAGAAAAACTAACAGGCAAGAAGTGACTCAATGGTTCTAGACTGCAGATACAGATCAAAAATAATGATGACTCATATATTAAGAAAATATATGAACTGATAAAAATGCTATCACAGAAACCAACAAAAACACCAAGTAGAAATTCCAAAACTGAACAATTCAATAATTTATATTAAAAACGTGTTGATGAACAGGGCATTGGAAATAGCTGGAGAGAGAACCAATGAAGTGAGAAGAGGTCATTAGCAAATATAGAGACTGAAGTGAAAAAAATTTAAAAAGGAATGAGAGGTAAAGAAAAGAGCAAAACAAAAAAGTGGACCATGAGGCAAATATCCAATATATTTTAACTGAGAATATGGATAATGAATTCACCAAGCAAATATCTAATTTTTCTTAGATATCAAATATCTAAGAAAGTCTATAAAATTCAATCAAGGAAAAATACAAATAAAGTCATACTTGGCACAGTGTAGTAACTCTTCTAAAATCAAAAATAAAACAAATCTTCAAATCAGTAATAGAAAAAGAAGATATTTAGTAGATAGATGCTGCTGCTGCTGTTGCTGCCAAGTCGTTTCTGTTGTGTCCTACTCTGTGCAACCCCATGGACTGCAGCCTACCAGGCTCCTCTATCCATGGGATTTTCCAGGCAAGAGTACAGGAGTGGGTTGCCATTGCCTTCTCCAAGTAGATAGATATTAAGAAACAAAGTAAGAACATTAAGACTGACAGCTTATATCAGAGAAAAAGATACCAGAGCAGCCTAGGCTAACCTAGTAGATATTCCAAAGTTTAATAATACTGGCTTCAGTAGAAACAAAATATTGCAACCTCAGGAACCTGAATTTGACACCAAACTACTACTGTCTAATGGTATAACTTTATCAAATCTTTCTGTGTCTCAAGTTCCTTGACTTATTAGCAACTCGAGGTAGACAGGCTCCTAGGTCCTTTCTTACTTTAACTTGCCAGGATCTGATTTTAGGGTTGGGCAGAATAGTACTGTTATTCTTCAGTATAATTTGGGATAATTTGTATTCTCCACTCATCTTTATCTTTTACTATCAATATCATGGCTTCATTTGACTTATATTGTTTTCATTTGGCTTTTATTTGGTTTCACTGGTATTACCTAGCAAGGTTTCTTATTTGCTTTTTGAAAACACTTCAAAAATATGCTTAGCCATTTAAAATAAATATATGTATGAGTATACAGTCTAGGTATATTTTTCTCATGTATATTAAAGTATCTGGGAAACTTTTTAAAATATACATTTAAAGTATCTTTTACTTAAATATAGCTGCATAATAACATAAAAATTCCATTATAGCAATAAGTGAACCTGAAAAGATTACATGCTGTATGATTCCAACTATATATCAGGTAAAAGGTAAAATTATGGAGACAGGGAATAGATCAGTAGTTTCCAGGAGTTCAGGGAAGAGAGGAATGACTGAATAGATGAATAGGAGATTTTTAGGGTAGGAAACTATTCTGTGGCTTCCCAGGGGGCTCAGCAGTAAAAACCTGCCTGCCAATGCAGGCGACAAAATTCAGGGTTTGATCCTGGGTTGGGGAGATCCCTTGAAGAAGGAAATGGCAACCCACTCTAGTATTCTTGCCTGGGGAATCCCATGGTTGGAGGAGCCTGGGGGAATACAGTCCTTGGGGTTGTAAAAGAGTGACTCGACTTAGCCACTAAGTTACCAAATGAACAGGAACAAACTATTCTGATACCATAAATGGTGGATACATTTTATAAATTTGTCAATACTCATAGAACACACAGCACAAAGAGTGAAGCAGTGTAAACTATGAACTTTAGTTAACAATGGAACATTACCGACCCATCAGTTGTTTCCAATGTATCACACAAATATAAAACTTTAATAATAAGGGATACAAGGGTAGGCAGAGAGGGGATACATGGAAACTGTAGTTTGTGCTTACTGTTCTGTACACCTAAAACTCCTGAAAAATTAACCTTGGAAGCTACCGAGATGTCCTCCCATAGGTGAATGATTTTTAAAAACTGTGGTACATCCAATGGAATATTATTCAGCAATAAAAAGAAGTGAACTATTAAGCTATCAAAAGGCAAGAGGGGAGCTGAAATGTATGTTGCTAAGTGTAAGAAACCTATCTGAAAAAGCTACATACTATATAATTCAGGTTATATGACATTTTGGAAAAGACAAAATTAAAGAGGCAGTTAATTTGTGTTTGCAAAGGGTTGGGTGGGGGAGAAAATGAATAGGAAAAGCACAGAGGCATTTTAGGGCTATGAAACTACTTTGTATGATACTATAATGATGGTTGTTGTTGTTGTTTAGTTACTAAGTCTTGTCTCTTTTGTGATCTCATGGACTGAGCCCACCAGGATCCATTGTCCACATAATTTCCCATGGAGGAATACTGGAGTGGGTTATCAATTTCTTGTCCAGGGATCTTAACGACCCAGGGATTGAACTCACATCTCCTGTATTGGCAGGCAGGTTCTCTACCACTGAGCCACTGGTGTTGGTCATTTAGTCATGTCCGACTCTTTGCGACTCCATGGACTGTAGCCTGCCAGTTTCCTCTGTCCATGGAATTATCCAGGCAAGAAAACTGGAGTGGGATGCAATTTCCTTCTTCAAGTGATCTTCCCAACCCAGGGATTGAACCTGGGTCTCCTGCATTGCAGGCGTATTATTTAATGTCTGAGCCACCAGGGAAGCCCCATAATGTTGGATGTATGTCACCACAATTTTTTCCAAATCTATAGTTTGTACATTGACAGTGAACCCTAATATAAAGTATCCATAAAGAAGATTGAATATCAAAGAATTGATGCATTGGAATTTGGTATTGGAGAAGACTCTTGAGAAGACTCCCTTGGACTGCAAGGAGATCAAACCAATCAATCCTAAAGGAAATCAACCCTGAATATTCATTAGAAGGACTGTTGCTGAAGCTAAAGCTCCAATGTTTTGGCCACCGAATGCGAAGAATTGACTTATTGGAAAAGACCCTGATGCTGGGAAAGATTGGAGGCAAAGAAGAGGGTGGCAGAGGACAAGATAGCTGGATAGCATCACCGACTTGGTGAATGTGAATTTGAGCAAGGTCTGGGAGACAGTGGAAGACAGAGGAGGGTGGTGTGCTGCAGCCTATGGGGTTGCAAAAAGTGGGACATGATTTTGCGACTGAACAACAACAACAAATGGAAACTATGGGCTTTGGGTGATACTGATGTGTCAGTGCAATTTCATCAATTGTAACAAATGTACCAATCTGGTGAGGGATGTTGATAATGGGGAACACACATAGACCCAGGATACATGGTAAGTCTCTGGACTTCCTGCTCAATTTTGCTGTGAAACTAAAAGTGCTCTAAAAAGTAAAGTCTATTAAAACAAAATAAATACATAAAATTAAAAATAAAATTAGGGGATTAAGAAAACTGGTCAAATGAATACATTGACTATTTTAAATCATAGAGTTATATCTTTTATTTTGCATAAATTAAAAAAATATGTATATGTCAAATTATCTCAGCACAAAGCATTATGGAACATGGGAGTTATACAGCTAAAGGGAAATAAAATAAGCTATTTGAATTAGAAGATAAATTAAGAGTATACAAAAGGTAAGAAGCTAAGCACACTTTAGTATGTTTTTTAATTTTTATGGGTAATGAGCTAGAGAAAAAGTGATCTTTTATCTTTCTGTATGATACAGACATATATGAGTGTGTATACCTACGTGCATTTTAAAAAAAAAACAACTAAGAATAAAACACTAGCTGTTTCCTTTATTTTTTACATGTTGTAAACATGCCAATCAAAAGAAATTGTCCATGACAGAAGTTTTTGACAATATTTTTTGTAGATGAATCATCTATTAGTTTGTTTTCTTAATCCTTATAAAAATGCTTATTCTAGCACCTGCTGAAGAAGACTAATGCATCTGCCCTTAATCAGCCCTACTGATAATTAGCCCTAGTTACCTACCAGAAGTTGTAATTTCTTGTCAAAATTCTTGCTGAGAGAGATTACATTGCTTTAAAGAATATACTATAAAAGAAGAACTACTCATTTTTCTTAGAAGTCTACATTCTAGCATTTGATAGAGTCTGGAAGCCAAAGGACTCCACATTGGGATAATATGAGTGTAGCCACTGGCAGAATCCTGGACTGACGTGAACTTCAATGCAGTGTATTGAATTTTATGGCAGATTTCTAAAATAAGTAGCCACATGTATTCCACTTTTCAAAATTGCTATACAACTTTTATTGGGATTACTTTTCTTTACATCACTCATTGTTCTTCACATGAAAGAACTTCCTTAAGAATATTGTAACAGGAAAAACTAATGTGTTTCTTAGGAAATGGTATGCTTCTTTTCTCATATTTGACATCACATTTTCTTCATTTTTTAGTTTATCACATTTAGACTTTAGGTTTAGTCATAAAAATGATCAGCCTCTATATTTAAATTTTAATCCTACACATTTTACTTTCTATCTTACTAATCCAGTTACAAATGCTTTATAAAATAAATGATTACAAATTCTTTTATAAAATAGAAAAATAATACATACACACATATATACATGTCAAGATTAAATAAAGTCCTTTTTATCAACTAGGTAGAGTATATTTTAAATATATTCTATATGTTATATATGAAATTAACTTTGGGAGAGCATATGAGAGAGCATCAGTGAAATAACTCATTATCCTCTAGAGCAGCTGACAGTTAAAACAAAACTTCAGAAAATTTGGTTGGAAAATAATTTACTCTGGTGTAGATTCCAGAAGGGAAGCCAAAAGTAAAAATACATCTAGGGATTTATTTATTTATTGAAATATATGAATATATATAACATTTCTTTAACTTGAAATTCTTTGGTTCTGGAGTTAATAATATTGTGTCATCTTGAATTACTATCAATGGGTTTTGTTCTGAAGTACAATAGTGAACTTAAGGATTAGTGAAATTCTGTTCAAATTACTAAACTTTCAAAAATTTTTAGATATTCTTCAGTAGTCTAATAATAGTAAAATTTATAAGATGAAAAAATAATCAACTCATTTTGACTTTGTTTTTATTTTTAGTTTTCCATTTTTTCCCCTCAACTACTTCCATTCCATTCGGGACTAGCAGACATCATATGAATTAAGTTCTCATAAATACACCTTGAACCTGAAGAGTCTAAGAATTTTGTGGCTCAGGTACTATTACATTGGTGCAAAAGTAATTGTAGTCATGCATTGTTGAACTTTGTTGTTTGGCACTGGAATACATCCTTAAATAAATGTGGTTATGTTATCATTTTAATCATTTATGATGAGTCACTTTAATCATTTACATGATTTTAAAGCACACTTTTTGCTTTTGTTTTTTTGCTAATGACATTACTTGCTGTTCATTATATATTTATTTTAGACTAGGGAAATGATGTTATACAAAATGATGTTCTTCAAGTTCAAAATGGTTCATAAAGCAGCAGAGACAACTCGCAACATCAACAACGCATCTGGCCCAGGAACTGCTAACGAATGTGCATTGTAGTGTTTAGTTCAAGAAGTTATGCAAAGGATACAGGAGCCCTGAAGATGAGGAAGGCAGTGGCTGGCCATCAGAAGCTGATAATGAACAACTGAAAAGATCAACGAAGCTGATCCTCTTACATCACAAGAAGTTGCCGAACGAACTCAACATGGACCATTCTAGGTTGTTAGGCATTTGAAGCGAACTGGAAAGGTGAGAAAGCTCAATATGTGAGTGCCTCATGAGCTGACTGGGAGAAGGCAATGGCAATCCACTCCAGTACTCTTGCCTGGAAAATCCCATGGACGGAGGAGCCTGGTAGGCTGCAGTCCATGGGGTCACTAAGAGCTGGACATGACTGAGTGACTTCACTTTCACTTTTCCCTTTCCTGCATTGGAGAAGGAAATGGCAACTCACTGCAATGTTCTTGCCTGGAGAATCCCAGGGACGGGGGAGCCTGGTGGGCTGCTGTCTATGGGGTCACACAGAGTTGGACATGACTGAAGTGACTTAGCAGCCGCAGCACCAGCATGAGCTGACTGCAAATCAAAAACATCGTTTCGAAATGTTGTCTTCTGTTATTCTATACACCATTTCTTGATCGTATTGTGATGTGTGATGGAAAGTGGATTTTATATGACAACCAGCAATGACTAGCTCAGGGGCTGGACAGAGAAGAAGCTCTAAAACACTTACCAAAGCCAAACCTGTATGAAAAAAAGATCGTGGTCACTGGTGGTCTGCTGCCAGTCTAATCGACTACAGCATACTGCTGCTGCTGCTGCTGCTAAGTCGCTTCAGTCATGACCAACTCTGTGCGATCCCATAGATGGCAGCCCACCAGGCTCCCCCGTCCCTGGGATTCTCCAGGCAAGAACACTGGAGTGGGTTGCCATTTCCTTCTCCAATGCATGAAAGTGAAAAGTGAAAGTGAAGTCGCTCAGTCGTGTCCGACTCTTCGCGACCCCATGGACTGCAGCCCACCAGGCTCCTCTATCCATGGGATTTTCCAGGCAAGAGTACTGGAGTGGGGTGCCATTGCCTTCTCCAATAGCATACTGAATCCCAGCAAAACCATTACATCTGGGAAGTATGCTCAACAAATTGATGAGCTGCTCCAAAACCTGCAAAAACTAACCCTAACCCTATCCCTACCCCTACCCCTAACCCTAATTCTTTCAATGGCATTGGTCAACAGAAAAGGCCCAATTCTTCTCCATGATAGTCCTGACTGCACAACCAGTCCTAAGCACACAATCAGCGCTTCACAAGTTGAACAAATTGGGCTGTGAAGGTTTGCCTCATCCACCATAACCACCTGACCTCTAACCAACCGACTACCATTTCTTCAAGCATCTTGAGGACAACTTTTTGCAGGGAAAATGCTTCCACAAGCAGCAGGCAACAGAAAATGCTTTCCAAGAGTTCATTGAATCCTGAAGCACGGATTTTTATGTTACAAGGATAAATAAACCCATTTTTTTGTTCGCAAAACGGTGTTGATTATAATGGTTCCTATTGTGATTAATAAAGATATATTTGAGCCTAATTATAGTGATTTAAAATTCATGGTCTGAAACTGCAATTAATTTTTCACCAACCTAAATACCTTCTTTCAGGCTTAGACCCTAAGTCTTCTCTTTAATTTTAGGCAGAACAGCATTTTATATCTGCTTACAAAAGTGCATCTTTCTCACTGTAACTTAATGACCTTTTATATATTTGTTCCCACAATAAAGAATAAATCAAGCCTGTAATATTAGTGGCTCACAAAGCTCCTAGACAAAGGAAGACAATAAATGTTTGTTGAATGACTAACTAGACAGTGTTGGTTTTAAGAAGATAATTTGGAATTAATTTTATTAAACAATAATCTTACATTTTTATTAGGAAAGCAATATATTTTATTGCAAAATTGGAAAAAGATAGAAAAGCATTGAAAAGAAAATAATTCCCTGTACGCGAGACAGCAAAAGAGATAAAGATGTATAGAACAGTCTTTTGGACTCCGTGGGAGAGAACGAGGGTGGGATGATATGGGAGAATGGCACTGAAACATGCAAATTATCACATGTGAAATGAATCTCCAGTCCAGGTTCGATGCATGATACAGGGTGCTCGGGGCTGGTGCACTGGGATGACCCAGAGGGAAGGGATGGGGAGGGAGGTGGGAGAGGGGTTCAGGATGGGGAACACATGTACACCCATGGTGGATTCATGTCAATGTATGACAAAACCAATACAATATTGTAAAGTAAAAATAAATAAATAAAACTGGGTGGGGGGGGAAGAAACTAATTCCCATAATGCTGCCATTCACATGTAAACACAGTAAGATGATTTTCTATGGAAAATGGGGTAAAATATAACAAAAATTAGTGAGTCATGCAAATTAAGAATAATAAGATCTTACTTTTAGGAAAGTGATAATCTTCTGACACACTAGTATTCAAATATATATAGTATGCTATCATATACACTGAAAAGACATAAATATGCTATAGGAGTCAATCAGAGAAGACAAAACATAAACTAAATGAGTAAAACATGATATTATAGTGTCTGTGCCATATTGAATTCCTAAGCATCACTGTTAAATAAACAAATCTGTACACA
>SJYQ01002043.1:0-51994 GCA_006410935.1 Redunca redunca
AATATACTATTTTTTAATTTAATTTTAATTTTTGGGCCATGCCACATGGCATGTGGGATCTTAGTTCCTCAACCAGTTATTGAACCTGTGGACACTTGGAGTGTTAACCCCTGGACTTCCAGGGAAGCCTTGCAATATCCTCTTCTGCCCACACCTGTTTTTATCTTGGTTCCTCTTCTGGATGTCCCACTTGCTACCTTCCCTGGTGAACACCCAAGATGATTGGTCATACGTGACATATTGATATGTGGGCAGCAGGAATTAGCAAACGGTCATTGCAAAGGGCCGTATAAGGGGCTTTGCAGGCCAGGTGGTCTCCATCATGATGGCTCTGTTCTGCAGAAGTAGTGTGGAATCGGCCATGGAAAAAACATCAAACATCAACATCAAAGAATAAGCCTGGCTATGTTCCCACAAAATGTTATTTAGAAAAAAACAAACAGTGATGGGCAGGATCTGGCTGTAGTTTGTCAACACCTGATCTAAGACCATGTTGTTAAAGAATGCTTGAATTCAATGCAGAAGAAAGCAGGATGGGTCCTCTGCAAATGAAGACTTCCCTATCCTGTGTATTTTGGTGGATCTGGAGTAAGACCTTCACGTTCCGGCAAAACATAAAAAGGCCAGAGGTGTCTTGTTGAAGGTCAAATTCCTGAATCCTGGTTTTGTCCTTTTTCTTCTCTTCAAGTGAACCCCTTGCTCCTGTCCTGTCGATGACTCTGAAGCCTGCCTGGTTTAAGCTGAAGTGCCCTACTGACTGTGTTTTATGCGCCTGTGAACTTCAGAGTTGAGTCTTATAGAATTCCATGAAATCACAGATCTTCTTGGCAGTTCTCTTAACCTCTTTGAGATTCAGTTTCCTGGGATAAACTAGGAAGAATAACCTTATACGGTTGTTGTGGGAATCAATTTAATTAATTTACATGCAAAAGTCTTAGAACAATGTCTGGTTCATAGAAATTACTATGTAAGTAATTATCTTTGTAATGCATTATTTCATCTAATCTGCAAAACAGTCCCATTTCACAGATTGGGTTTTGTAAATTGCCCAAGATTACACAGTAAGAAATGAGGCAGAACCGGGATTCAAAGTCACAAAGCCTGTGTTGTTTCCACTCAGGTATATGCTCTGCTGGATTTAAGTCATTCAAAAGTACATTTTAGGAGCCCTCACTTTTATCTTCCTTTTGATTCCCAAGTCCTTTCCCATTACTCTTTACCTGAATCCATGGCAGACATGATTAATCAGTCACAGTGCTCTCTTTCTCTTTCTTTCTTCCTTGTTCTCTCTCTCTCTCTCTCTTTCTTTTACTGAGTCTGGTGATGGCGTTAGATGGCATGTAAAATAAAACTTATGGGCTCTGATTTTTGGAATACTTTTCTGGAGTCCTTCCCAGTTTTGCCTTTTCTTCCAAGGCAGAGCTAATCCCCTTAGCAACTGCCAGGTCTCAAAGCATTCTTTCCAGATTTGGCCGCAGCCCCAAACTCTGGCATCTGGTAAACAACTCTCCATGCAAGATCCTCCTTGCCACCATTCAGGGCCTTTCCTAAGGATTCCCTCTTTCCAGCACTGCGAGGTGACACCCCAGCTGCCTCTTTCTTGCCATCCTGTAGTCAGGCCTATGGGCTCTGAATGTTCAAGGCTTGACTGTTACTATAGGGAAACCACAACACAGAAGTCACTCAGCCTAGGAAAGCTTACAGAGGTGCAGAGGATACAGTTCTGGGCATCCTTGTTGTGAAGGTAAGAGAAAGGCCACGAATAAAAGCAGAGGGTTTGGGTCTTCTTCTTGGCCTTTCTCTTATTTTTCTAAGGTGTGATAATGGCGTTGTGATTATACAGGAGGATGTCCTTGTCCTTAAGAAATGCATGATGACGTATTTAGGGCTGAAGAGCCGTGTGTGTGCGTGTGTGCATGTGTGTGTGTGTGTGTGTGTGTATGTAAGGAGGGAGGCAGGAAGTGGGGAGGAAGAGAGAAAGGAAATATGGCAACATGTTACCAATTGGTAAATCTGGTGTAGGGTATATGAAAATTCATTCTTTCAGCTTTTTGTAGACTTGAAATGTTTCAAGTGATAAAGAAAAGGAAAATCAAACAAAAAACAAGGATATTAAAGCTGAGTGTATGTTTCCAATTAATTTGATATAATTATTAAACAATAAAGATAGTTACTGTGACCCTGTACCAGTGATGGATTGGGGAAGGGGAGGGAGCAGAGATTCCAGAGGTAGAAAGTCCAGGTGGGAAGTTCCTACAGAGTTAATGAGTGAGATGAGGCAGGATAGAAAGGAGAGGGGTTAAGAAAAACGAGGTGAAACTGTCAGAAAGAGGTTGGTTGGATGAGGGATTGAGAGGAAGCAGAGGAGGATGCTCAGAGAACACCAGAGGAGCTTCTGTGGGTCAGGTGCTGATTTCAGGTGAGAACAGATGATGTTTGATATTCTTGTGCAGCTGCCTGGAGGAGCGGGCCACTTGCTCATCCCTCCAGTCTGTAAATATTTTTGAGAGTTTATGTCTCTGGGCACTTGTGCTGGGCATATGGCAATGAACAAAAACAGACAAAATACCCTACATCTATGGAACTTGTAGCCTATCGTTGGATGTTGTTGGTTTAGTCGCTAAGTCGGTGTCCAACTTTTGCAACCCCATGGACTATAGCCTGCCAGGCTCCTCTGTCCATGGGATTCTACAGGCAAGAATACTGGAGTAGGTTGCCATTTCCTTCTCCAGGGGATCTTTCTGACTCAGGATTCAAACTCAGATCTCCTGCATTGCAGGCAGATTCTTTACCAACTGAGCTACGAGGGAATCCCCTACTGTTGGAGGGGAAAGTCACTAAACCAGTGAAAAATGGGCAGTATGTTGGATGGTGGTCATTGCTGATAAGAATATAGACTTCCCTGGCAGTCCAGTGGTTAAGACTCTGTGCTCCCAATGCAGGGGGCATTCAGTCCCTGATTGGGGAAATAAGAAGTAATACATGTATTGCTGGGGTTAGGGGGTTTTGCCTGAGTCTGAGCAAAGTGAAGAAGTGAGCCACGTGGATATCTGGGAAAGTGTTCCAGGTGAAGGAACATCATTCCAGGTGCCAGGAGTGTAAAGGGCTCTGAGGCAGAAGAGTGGCAAGGAGGGCAGTGCGATTGGGTGAGATCTTATAGGACACTGTATGGACTTCAGCTTCTACTCTAAGAGAAATAGAGAGGCCTTGGAGAATTCTGAACAGAAATCTAATATAAAAAAATAATCAACTAAAGGGGGACAAATACAGTGCCATCCTGTCAAAGGATGATGCTGATCAGGCCAGGGCAAAGGCAGTACAGGTGGTGAAGATTCTGGATGTATTTTGAAGGTGGAACTGACAGGCTTTGTTGTCCATCCATCTGTAGGGAAGGAGAAACAGAGAAGAGTCAAGAACAAAACCAAGCTTATTTTCATGAAGCAATTATAAGAATGGAGTTGGGAAAGATGATGGTGGGGAAACATCGGGAGCTAAGATTTCGACATGAGGATGCCTCCAAGTGGAGATCCCCACAGACACTTAGCTTTAGGAGTCTGGAGTCCACATGAGAGAAATGCACTGCAGACAGTAATTTGGGAGTAATCAGCCTGTAAATGATATCTCAAGCCAGGAGGGGCTTCCCAGGTGTGAGGTGGTAAAGAATCCACCTGCCAATGAAGGAGACATAGGAGACGCAGTTTCAATCCCTGGGTTGGAAAGATCCTCTGGAGAAGGAAATGGGAACCCACTCCAGTATTCTTGCCTGGGGAATCCCTTGGACAGAGGAATCTGGTGAGTTTATAGTCCATAGGGTTACAAGGTTTATATGTCCTCAGTTTTGGATATAACTGAGCTACTGAGCATGGATGCATTCAATCCAGGAAACAGGGTGAGACTGCCTAAGGCAAGAGTTTGGAGAGAGAAGAAATAAAAAATTGAATCCTGAGGTGTTCCACCATTTAGAAGTTCTGGAAATGAGGGAATAGCCGAAGAATCTGAGAATGAGTGATCACACAGTGGGTGGGAAAGCAGGCAAGTGTGGGGTTCCATAGGCTACACACAGGCTGCGTGTAGAGTGGGAGGGAGCTGTCAGGTGGTCTGCACAGCCATGTACCAGGTCCCCATCCATGTAGGAATGAGTCTTGTGATGCATTTCCTCGCAGGCAGGAGCCATGTTAGCTCAGAAGAGCTCTCTCAGACTCTGCCCCAGTTTCTCTTGGCCCCAGACCTCTGCTTCTTACTCTGTGTCTTCTTAAGGTATCCTGCAGCCGTTCCCTCTAGCTCTCGTCCCTGATCTCTCCCATTTTTCTTCTACCCCTTTACACTTCTGCTCCCTCTGCCAAATCCACGCCATCAGCTCCTCTCTAGATGATGCAAACATCTCTTGGGCACCTACTTAATTAGAATGCTTTTGCCTGCAAGTATCGGAAACACCACTTTACAGCAGCTTAAATGGAATGTGCCACCGTCAGAGATGAGATGAAATTGTAAAGAGAGGGAGAAAGATGCCAATCAGGCATACTGAATCTCTATAACAATTTCATATTCTTTTAAAAAAGTAAACAAAACAGGTTTTTTCTTGGAAATCTTCTCAAGAACTCCTCTCAGCCTTGCATTTCAAAATCACCTTAGAAGTTTTCCTATAAGAATTTGTTTCAGGAATTCCCTTCCTTGGCTCACCACTGCTGTGCCTTGCAGTTAGACGTGCCATATCAGGTTTCTGAAGCCTCTTATTTTATCTTAAACAGAGTTTAGAGTTGACAACATGCTGGACAGGAAAAGACAGCACCCTTTTCAGATGCATCGATACTTACTCTTTGGTATGACCTTAATAGTTAGAGTAACCGAGCACTCAGGGGAAAGTGGACCAACTTCCCTGGGAGCTGTGAATTTCATCAACACACAGTGACATCTGTTACCTGGAGCCCACCTCCCCTGCCTCTGGGGTAGCCAAAATAGCTCTTCAAGAGTCCTAAAGAGTGGTTAAAGAGCATCAGCTTTGAAGTCAGAAAGCCCTAATTTCAAATCCCTGTCCTACCATCTAAATACTAGCTGCATGATTTTGAGCAAGTTACTCTCTCTGAGTCACAATTTGCTCGTTTGAAAAATGGAATTAGTAATATATCCATCTGAATTTGTTCATAAGAATTAAAGAAGATAACAATGTACCTAAACGGTCAACATAGATCTGGGTGCAAATTAAGCTCTGTAAATGGTACCTGTTATTATCATCTGGCCCCTGCAAGCTTCTCTGTATATGTGCACACTGTTTTGGTTACAAGGAATGCATTTATAAGGATCCTTGTTTGCAAGAAATGGAACATCATTTCAAAGCTGTTTAAGGAAAATACAGGAATTTATTGGGTTGGCTGACTGGGGTATCCAGGGAGGAGCTGGCCTCAGGAATTCAGAGCCCAGAGCCTTCTAGCCTCCCTCTCATTCTCTCCCATGACACTAGATGGTTTTTGGAATGGAACAGACATGTGGTCAAAGACCATGTTAGGTTGACATCTCCTCAAAAAGTTAGCTTAACACATCGAGAATAGTAGGTGGATAAAAAGTACCTGAAACCAGTCTCAGAAGAATAATAAATAATGTGCTTTTTGACTCAATTCTTCCTCAAGTTCATGAGGAAAAAAGGAAAAGGGCCATTGCCAATACACTCAGAGCTCCTGGGTGTGCAGTCTGAATCCCAGGAAAATGAAAGAGGCATTGTAGCCAGTTGTTTACAGTGAATTAAAGGCTTGAATCAAATCCCCACTGAAGCATTTCCCCAGATCACTGCCAACAAGTTCTCACAACGCTTCGGTTCATAAGGAATCCCTGGAGTACTATGATACCTTGCCTTTCCTGATTTCATCGGGGTGTCTCTGTCATTTTGCTAATTCCTAAAGGTTAATAATCTTTGTTTGCCAACTGTTACCTCTGGTCAAATGTCAAGTTCAGAAGTTTCTTAGAAGGAGAAGGATTAAGAAGCATCAATTTAATTTTAAAATAAACTGAGTTTTCAAGACAAATTGTTATCTATGGCAAATTAGCTATTTTTCTTTCTCTTCTTCTTCTTCTTTTTTTTTTTAAGAAAAAGGAAATCAGTTTTCAGCTCCTGGAAAATGCCACAAAGAAATGATTGAATATGTGACAAAATTTAATTTTAGGTTTCCAAGCTAAAATGAATTTTAAAATCTAAAATTCTAATGATTATACTTCATGGTTTTTCATCAAACTTATCTGCTATCTTCTGCTTCTCTTAATGACCACTACTTCTTCTAATGAACATATAAGATATTATGATAAGCATATAGATAAATGGTGAACTGGGACAACTGGGAAGCAGAGTTATAAGAGGTATTATATTTTGAGAGAAGAGAGTTTGTTACTCTCTCGGTTTTTAAGAGCACAGATAAAATACTCCAGAATATTGTGCAAAGATAGAATGGATTTGGGGAAATGTTTGGTTGAAACTTTTTAATGATGTATCAGCCCTTTTCCTCTCTCCTTAAGTCTGGTGCTACTTGTAAAATGTTGTTGAATCTTTATTTGATGACATAAGTTACTTTTTAGCCACTGATTGCTATCCAGATCTGTAATTCTTGTAAAATGCATAGGAGAGAATAAGAAATCTTCTTTAGAACACATGTCATCCTTTAGATTCAAACTCCTTGACACATTAAAGAAAAAAATCAATTCAAGGGAAAGTGTAGTCTTCTCAACAAATGGTCCCAGAGCAACTGGACATCTATATGATTAAAAGTGAACTTTCACCTATACCTCAGGCCATATTAAAAAAAGGACTCAAAATGGAAATGTAAAACTACAAAACTCTCAGAAGGAAATGCAGGGGAAACTCATCATGACCTTGAGTTAGACTAAAAGTTCTCAGATATGACATTGAAAGCATGATATGAAAAAGAAAAAAGATTGATGAAGTGGACATCATCAATATTAAAAACTTTTGCTTTGCAAAATTTGTTATTAGAAGATTGAAAAGAAGAGCCATCTGCTGGAGGAAAGTATTTGCAAATCACATATCTAAGAAAAGACTTGTATCCAGAATATGTAAAGAACTCTCAAAACTCAAAAATAAGAAAGGGACTTTCTTGGTGGTCCAGTGGTTAGGACCCTGTACTTTCAATGCAGGGGGTGTGAGTTCAGTCCCTGGTCAGGGAACTAAGATCCCTTATGCCGCAGAGTGTGGCCAAGAAAATCAAAAGGAACAAAGTATGGGTACATACAACAGCAAGTATGAATCCCAAATGTCTCTTGTTAAGCAAAAGAAGAGTTTCAGGGACTTCCCTGGTGATGCTGTGGATGGGAATTCATCTGTCAATGGAGGGGACACAAGTCTGATCCCTGGTCCGGCAAGATTCCACATGCTGTGGAGCAACTGAGCCAATACACCACAGTTGCTGAATCTGTGCTCTAGAGCCTGCGAGTGGCAACTACTGAGCCCTTGTCCCCTAAAGCCTGTGTTCCGCAGCCAGAGAAGCCACTGCGTTGAGAAGCCCACGCTGCCACTAGAGAGTAGCCTCCCATCGCCACAGCTAGAGGAAAGCCCACTCAGCAACAAGGACCCAGCACAGCCAAAACTACCTAAAGAAGAGTCTTGAAAACTGTGTGATTCCATTCATACGATATTCTGGACATGGCAAAACCAGAGGGACAGAGACTAGATTGGGGTTACCAGGGGCTAGATGTCAGGCTGAGTCCATCTGCAAGAGGGCAGTGCAGGGGAATTCCTTGGAGGTGCTGCAATTGTTCTTTATCGCATTTGCTGGGATTATCACAAGAATTTCTGCATGTGTTAAGAATCACAGAATGATACAATCAGAAAAGTGAATTCTACTGTAAGTAAAAATTTAAACATTAAAAAAAATCAGCAAATCAAAATTTGAAGCTAACCTGATATGCCTTTAATCACTGACATGTCACAAGAAGGAAGCCTTTTTTTTTTAAAGCAAGTATACTGAATTTTTATTCAGAAACACCGGTTGTGTTTCTCTGAGTGAAGTGCTCTTTCTAATTATGGAAGTTCACAATAGGAAATTTATGGAAATCTAGGACACTACAAAGAAATGACCTTGTCAGCATATTTCAAGTGTCTTGGCAGAATAGTTCTTATAAGGCCAATTCTTTATTCTTTGAAGAGGTAGTTGCCTCTCCTGTTAAAAGAAATTGTTCCTGTAATATATCTAGTTGATAGGTGGCTTGGAATTTGCTGTGCATTTGTCTCAAGCAAAAGAAGTAAGAAGTCGTTCTGGGAGAAGATGAGGATGGTTGATGACGTGACAGCTACTGTTTGTTGAGTGTGTGCGCGCGTGCGTGCGTATGCATGTTTAGCTTCGCTTGTACTTAACTATTTATTTGACTGAGTAGATAATGCATTTATGTCATTCAACATTCTATGGGTGCCAAGGCTTCTGTTTATCAGTTAGAACAGACCAGTGGGACATCAGTGTTGCCCATTTTAATTGACTGGTGTCAAGAGCCATATTGGTTATTTAGTAAGTCCTATAAGATTACCGAGTGAAAAGTCTCCTTCTGTTTTGTGTCCTGGGCCCTTTTTTATTTTCTATAATGTTCAGTGGAGAGGCATGTGTTTCAACACTGGTCTATATGAAGTTGTGAAAAGATGGATATTGTAATTACTCCTGGCAGTGTACAGCTATGAAAAACAGGCAAATCTTATCCCAGATCAGTCTCTGGCATGCCTCCAGCCTTCCTTTGAGGGCTTTCTTTTTCATTTGTGCTCCTCACCCCTGGCAGTCACCTTGAGAGTCAACCTGCTCCTCTCCTACTGTTTGCCTGGGACAGTTTCTCATTCTGCAGTGCACAACAGCCAGCCCCCAAGTTCCTCCCCATCCCATGCCCATTTCCTGCCTCCCCCGCCCCGCCACACATACATACACACACTCTGTGAGTTTGGGGCTACGAAAAGCTACAGCACAAAACCTGGCAAATCTTCCCAAAGTAGCAATTTTACTAGATGGTGAAACATTAAAAACGTCAGTTTTCTCTGACATCTTAACCTAGCTACCATTGAATCAGCCCCAGAGATTCTGTAATCTTTAACCTGAGATGTGCAGATGTTTAAAGTGTCCATAGGTACATTTCATTTTCTCAGGCACTTAGATGAGAAAAAAATGAATCTTTACTTTCACTAACCTCTCATTGAAATTGAGCATTTCCTTCCCTTGTGAATATAGGAAACAAACCACAAAAATTGTGGTACCTGTGACTTCATTATCAGTATAAATCAGATGTTTTCATATTACATTATGGTTGTTACAAATATCTCACATTTTTTAAAGTTCATCACTACCTCAAGTTACAGTAAGTATTCTACCTGCTAATATTCCTTGTTATTTAATAAAGAAGTGTGTTTATTGGTAGATCACAAATTTGTCTTTTTCCCCAAATATTCTGATGGCTTGCTTTGAAATTTTATCATTGATTTTCTTTGTAACACAATATATCTTTTAAGCTTTTAAAGATATTATTCTGAGAAGAGATCTGTAGGATTCACCAAACTTCCAAGATATTTGTGTCAAAAAAGGTTAAGATTCTAGCTATCTACCATCAATTTGGAATTCAAAGGAAATTAACTCTCCTTTCCCCGATGCAATATTCCCTCCAAACTTTATACCAGTCCTTGATGGCTTCCATTCTCCTGTTCAGTACCCACAGAGCTTTATAGATCAGTTGTTTCTCTCTCCCACCCTCCATGTTCAAAATAAAGAATGGGCCCTTTTCCCTTGATTCCTCTCAAATACAGCAACATGTGTCTTTAGATTCATGGGAAAAGCAGTGTGGAGGCAAGGTGGGGCTCAGAAGGTACAGAGCATGGCAGAGGCTGCAGACTGAGTATTGGAAATTCCAGTTCTTCAAAAGTCCTGAGGGCCCATCTGTACAGGGAAAGAAGTTCTTTTTGTTGCTGTTAATTTATTTTTTATTGAAGGATAATTGCTTTATAGAATTTTTTTGTTTTCTGTCAAACCTCAACATGAATCAGCCATAGGTATACATATATCCCCTCCCTTTTGAACCTCTCTCCTATCTCCCTCCCCAGCCCAGCCCTCTAGGTTGATACAGAGCCCCTGTTTGAGTTTCCTGAGCCATACAGCAAATTCCCTTTGGCTACCTATTTTACATATGGTAATATAAGTTTCCATGTTACTCTTTCCATTCATCTCACCCTTTCCTCCCCTCTCCCCATGTCCGTAAGTCTTTTCTCTATGTCTGTTTCTTCATTGCTGCCCCGTAAATAAATTCTTCAGTACTATTTTTCTAGATTCTATATGTGTATTAGAATACAATATTTCTTTCTTTCTGAATCACTTCACTCTGTATAATAGGTTCTATATTCATCCACCTCATCAGAACTGACTCAAATGCATTCCTTTTTATGGCTGAGTAATATTCCATTGTGTGTATGTACCACAACTTCTTCATCCATTCATCCATCAGTGGACATCTAGTTTGCTTCCCTGTTCTAACTATTGTAAATACTGCTGCAATGAACAATGGGAAACATGTGTCTTTTTTTCGATTTTAGTTTCCTCAGGGTATATGCCTAGGAGTGGGATTACTGGGTCAGATGGTGGTTTTATTCCTGGTTTTTTAAAGACTCTCCATACTGTCTTCCATAGTGGCTATATCAGTTTACACTCCCACCAATAGTGCAAGAGTGTTCCCTTTTCTCCACACCCTCTCCAGCATTTATTGTCTGTAGACTTTTTGATCATGGCCATTCTGACTGGTGTGAGGTGATATCTCATTGTGGTTTTGATTTGCATTTCTCTAATAATGAGCAATGTTGAGCATCTTTTCATGTGTTTGTTAGCCATCTCTGTGTCTTCTTTGGAGAAATGTCTGTTTAGGTCTTCTTCCCAGTTTTTGATTGGGTCATTTGTTTTTCTGGCATTCAGTTAGTTGTATGAGCTGCTTGTATATTTTGGAAATGAATCCTTTGTCAGTTGTTTCATTTGCTATTATTTCCTCCCATTCTGAGGGTTGTCTTTTCACTTTGCTTATAGTGTCATTTGCTGTGCAGAAGCTTTTAAGTTTAATCATGTCCCACTTGTTTACTTTTGTTTTTATTTTCATTACTGTAGGAGGTGGATCATAGAGGATCTTGCTTTGATTTATGTCATTGAGCGTTTTGCCTATGTTTTCCTCTAAGAGTTTTATAGTTTCTGGTCTTACATTTAGGTCTTTAATCCATTTTGAGTTTATCTTTGTCCATTATGTTAGGAAGTGTTCTAATTTCATTCTTTTAGATGTAGCTGTCCAGTTTTCCCAGCACCATTTATTGAAGAGTCTGTCTTTGCCCCATTGTATATTCTTGCCTCCCTTGTCAAAAATAAGGTACCCATAGGATCATGGATTTATTTCTGGGCTTTCTATCTTGTTCAATTGGTCTATATGTTTGTTTTTGTGCCAGTACCATACTGTTTTGATGACTGTAGCTTTGTAGTATAATCTGAAGTCAGGAAGGTTGATTCCTCCAGCTCCATTCTTCTTTCTCAAAACTGCTTTGGCTATTTGGGGTCTTTTGTGTTTCCATATGAATTGTAAAATTTTTTGTTCTAGTTATGTGAAAAATGCCATTGGTAATTTGATAGGGATCACATTGAATCTGTAGATTGCATTTGGTAGTATAGACATTTTCACAATATTGATTCTTCCTACCCAGGAACATTGAATATCTCTCTGTTTATGTCATCTTTGATTTCTTTCATCAATGTCTTATAGTTTTCTGTATACAGTTCTTTTGCCTCCTTAGGTAAGTTTATTCCTAGATATTTAATTCTTTTTGTTGCAGTGGTGAATGCAATTGATTCCTTCATTTCTCTTTCTGATTTTTCATTGTTAGTGTATAGAAATGCAAGTGATTTTTGTGTATTGATTTTGTATTCTGCAACTTTGCTAAATTCACTGATTAGCTCTAGCAATTTTCTGATACTATCTTTAGGGTCTTCTATGTACAGTATCATATCATCTGCAAACAGTGAGAGCTTTACTTCTTCTTTTCTGATCTAGATTCCTTTTATTTCTTTTTCTTCTCTGATTGCTATAGCTAGGACTTCCAGAAGTATGTTGAGTAATAGTGGTGAAAGTGGACACCCTTGTATTGTTTCTGATCTTAGGGGGAATGCTTTCAGTTTTTCACCATTGAGAATAATGTTTGCTGTAGGCTTATCTTATATGGCCTTTACTATGTTGGGGTAGGTTCCTTCTATACCCATTTTTTGCAGAGTTTTAATCATAAATGGGTGCTGAATTTTGTCAAAGGCTTTTTCTGCACCTATTGAGATGATCATGTGGTTTTTATCTTTCAATTTGTTAATATGGTATATCACATTGATTGATTTGTGTATATTGAAGAATCCTTGTATCCCTGGAATAAACCCAACTTGATCATGGTGTATGAGCTTTTTGATGTGTTGCTGAATTCTGTTTGCTAAAATTCTGTTGAGGATTTTTGCATCTATGTTCATCAGTGATATTGGCCTGTAGTTTTCTTATTTTGTGTTGGGTGGCCTCATAGAATGAGTTTGGAAGTGTTCCTCTGCAAGTTTTTGAAAGAGATTTAGAAGGATAGGCATTAGCCCTTCTCTAAATGTTTGATATAATTCTCCTGTGAAGCCATCTGGTCTTGTGCTTTTGCTTTTGGGGAGATTTTTGATCACAGCTTCAATTTCAGTGCTTGTAATTTGGTTGTTCATAATTTCTATTTCTTCCTGGTTCAGTTTTGGAAGATTGAACTCATATAAGGATCTGTCCATTTCTTCCAGGTTTTCATTTTATTGTCATATAATTGTTCATAATAGTCCCTTATAATCCTTTAAATTTCTGCATTGCCTGTTGTAACCTCTTCTTTTCCATTTCTAATTTTGTTGATTTGTTTCCTCTCTCTTTTGTTCCTGATGAGTCTGGCTAAGGGTTTGTCGATTTTGTTTATCTTCTCAAAGAACCAGCTTTTAGTTTTATTAATCTTTACTATTATTTCTTCATTTTCATTTATTTCTGCTTGGATCTTTATGATTTTCCTTCCACTAATTTTGGGGGGGTTTTGTTCTTCTTTTTCCAGTTGTTTTAGGTGTAAAGTTAGGTTGTCTGTTTGATGTTTTTCTTGTTTCATGAGGTAGGATTGTATTGCTATACATTTCTCTCTTAGAACTGCTTTTGCTGCATCCCATAGGTTTTGAGTTGTTGTGTTTTCATTGTCATTTGTTTCTAAAATTTTTTTGATTTCCCTATTGATTTCTTCAGTAACCTGTTGGTTATTTAGAAACATGCTGTTTAATAAGTTCTAATGTGTGATTGGCAGCTCCCAGGATCCTTCTCCACCTTACATGCTGTTCTTTTTGAGTTGCTGCCAAACCACAGGATTCCAGCTCATCATTTACTCTTAGCTTTCTTCTTCTCTTACCTCTATCCATTCGTCTACGCATAGAAAACCTGGATTTCATAATGAAGAGTTTTCTCCCCAAAAAGAGCTCTTCTGACAATGAAAGGAACTATTTGTTTTCAGATATTTTTGTAACAGTTTACATGAATTTAAAGGTAAAACGAGAAACTTGTTAGGTATTTTCAACTCACTGTGGATGACTTTGAGTGTCTGCTCTCCTTTATCATCAGAATCTCTGTGGGAATGTTTGAAAAACATTACTTTAGGGATTTAAGGAAGACAAAGATGGATGAAGGGGGCTACATGCACTTAAAATAAAATCCATACTCCTTTACTGACCCCCACAGCTTGTCTTCAGCCTCTTCTGGTCAGTCTGTCCCTTAGCCCACTATGTTCCAGCTACATTGAGACTCTTGTGATACTTAGGATCCTCAGCCCCAGGGCCTTTGCACTTGCTGTTCCCTTTGCCTGGTATCCTCTTCTGCATTCTCTCCACTGGCTCCTGCTCTTTTTCATGATCAAATGTCATCTCCTCCAGGCTTTTCCTGATTTGTCTTGAAGATGCTTCCCTACCTCTATTCATCTAGAGGTATTCTAGCAGCTCTGTTGTTTCCTTTATGTCTAATTATTTTATTCATAATCTACTGATAATTATTTTGTTTGTTACATTTTAACATCTGTTTTTCCCACTGAAAATAGCTTCATGATGTTAGGGACCAGGACTAGTTTGTTCGTTACTGCATCCCCAGGACATAGCATAGTAATGGACTTTTAGTAGGATCTCAGTAAATGTTTACTGAATGAATGATTGAATAGGGTGTAAAGTGTACTCCTCTGAAGATGGTTCTGTTTTCTTAAGGGATTCCTAAACATGTAGGAGCATCCTTATCAAAGGAAGGAAGTTATGATAGCAGAAGAAAAGGCATGGAATTGATAGTTTATATCAAGGAAACTTTCTTATGTGACATTTCTTTTAGTTAGTGCCGTCTGACCTGCTAACCCAGGGGACTCATATGGCTGTTCTTATTTTTTATAAATTTGTTTATATTTATTGGAGGCTAATTACTTTACAATATTGTGGTGGTTTTTGCCATACATTGACATGAATCAGCCATGGGTGTACATGTGTCCCCAATCCTGAACCCCCCTCCCACCTCCCTCCCCATCCCATCCCTCAGGGTCTTCCCAGTAAACCAGCCCTGAGTACCCTGTCTCATGCATTGAACCTGGAATGGCAATCTGTTTCACATATGGTAATATGCATGTTTCAATGCTATTCTCTCAAATCATCCCATCCTTGCCTTCTCCCACAGAGTCCAAAAGTCTGTTCTTTACATCTGTGTCTCTTTTGCTGTCTCACATATAGGGTTATTGTTACCATCTTTCTAAATTCCAATATATGCATTAATATACTTATTGCTGTTTTTCTTTCTGACTTATTTCACTCTGTATAATAGGCCCAGTTACATTCACCTCATTAGAACTGATTCAAATGCATTCTTTTTAATAGCTGAGTAATACATTATGTATATTACCACAGCTTCTTGAANGTATAATAGGCCCAGTTTCATTCACCTCATTAGAACTGATTCAAATGCATTCTTTTTAATAGCTGAGTAATACATTATGTATATTACCACAGCTTCTTGAAGAAGGTAAAAGATTACCATTGGGGGCCTTTTGCACATTTTGTACAACCAGAGAAATCAATCTGAAGAGGTGAGATCTACATTCACAAAATAGTTTCCAAAATTCTAAATTCAGAACAGTTAAGAATGATTATAAAATTTGCCATACATCAAACAGTCAAAGACACAGTCCTTAATAATTATATTATGACTTTTCAGGTTGATTATCTATTAAGCAAAATTTTATTCTTTAATCCACAGGTCACAGTTTTTATCCACGTGAACCCACATGGCTTTGTTACGAAAAAGTAAGATTACAAACTTTGGAAAGTTATGATTTAAAATAGATATTTTGGAGGATTGTTTGGATGCTGGGTCTTCTTCTGTGTCTTTTTCTTTTATTTATTTATTTAGTTTTGAACTTTTCTTTGATTTTCATGGATAGTTTTTCCAAAGGTAATTCTTAGCATCGTCATAGGAGGATGATTTCTGTAGAAAGTTAAGTGTTTTGTTTAGGGGTAGACTTTTCATGAGAGTGGTCTGATGGTTCTATAAAAGTTGCAAATATGGTTTATTTTCTCATTTTAAATAAATATTCATGTTTCTGTCTAATTTGTAATTTGTCTTCTTATTCTTAAAGAGTCATCTCAAATTATTTAATCTTATGACACCATCAAAACCTGGATTTGCCTCTGATTTTATATACAGTTGTTTGTGAATCTAGTGGGAAAATAATAACCTAATTGTGTTACTGTTACCCTCAGAGTAGAGCTGCCCAATGTAGCAGATAAAAAGATAAAATATCCAGTTAGACTTGAACTTCTAATAAACTATGAATAATTTTTTAGAGTAAGTATGTCCCCAATACTGCATGGGACATACTTATACTAAAAAATGGTAGAGGCATTGGGCTGCTTCCCCAAACTGGCTGTGGGATGGAAATGTTAGTCAGTTGTATTGACAAACTTTGTCTTGTCTTCTGCTTCTCTGTATTTCTGTTTTAAACTGAGTATAGTATCTGCTTGTCTCTGTCTGAATCTGATAATCCAGAAAGGCAGAGAGGAGATGGTGGATGTCAGTAAGGCAGAACAACTGAGCTTTAGGATGTAGCTCTGAAAGGCATCCATGAAGACTGTCCAACTCCTTCCTTTTACAAATGTGAAGACAAATGCCTAGGGGCCATAAAATAGATCAGTATGAAGCCAATAAATGAATATCTTGATGCCCAAAAATAGTAAATGATAATACATAAGAGTTTTAAAGTCTTCATTGGGCCTTCATTAGCTTTGTTAACTCTCGAAACACCCATGAAAGGTAATGATTATTGTTACAATCCCAATTTAGCAGATGAGCAAACTGAGGCTCAGAGAGGTTAAGTAATCTGTATATCAGACTGCCTGGGAAGAGCCCTGTCTCCTCTTAAACTATACCTGGTATCCTTGAGTATCACCAGTATCACAGATTAACCCTTTACTGCACATGCTGTCTGCTTAGAGAAAGGTTCTAGACCTCTACTTCTGTGTATGTCAGAAATGTCAGGGAGCACATGTGTTCACACTGGCTATTGTAAACTTAATCCACAATTTCAGTTTGACAGGTTAGACTTGAACATGTTTCTATCTTTATTTCAGTTAACCAGGTGTTGCTGTTCCTTCTGATTGTGACCCTCTGTGGGATTCTGTATAAGAAAGTTCATAAGGGGACCATGCTCAGGAATGAAGCAGGTATGATAAGTGATGCAAGCCAATCACAAAAAGATGAATACTGTGTGATTCCACTAATATGAGACAGGATAGTCAAATTCATGATGACAGGGGCACAGTGATGACTGCCAGGAGCTGAGTGAATGGGGGAGGGAATTATTGTTTACTGGGTATAGAGTTTCTGTTTTGTGAGATGAAAAGTGTTATGGGGATGGATGATACTGATGGCTATACAACAGTTGTGAATGTATTTAATACCATTGAACTGTACATTTAAAATGGTTAAGATGGTAAGATTTTTTGTAATATATTAATTTGGCTACACCAGATCTTAATTGCAACATGTGAATTCTTAGTTGAGGAATGTGAGATCAAGTTCCTTGACCAGGGACCAAACCCCCAGGTCCCTGCATTGGGAGAACAGAGCCTTAGCCACTGGACCATCAGGGAAGTCCAAGATGGTAAATTTTATGTTGCATATTTTACCACAATAAAAATAAATATAGAAAAGAATGAAGCAGGTAAGCAGGCATGTAGTCCACCAAGAAGAGATACCTGATTGGGACTTCTCTGGTCCAGTGGCTAAGACTCTGAGCTTCCAAATGCAGGGGGCCTGGGTTCAATCCCTGGTCAGGGAACTAGATCCTACATGCCACAACTAAGAGTCTGCATGCCATAACTGATGATGACCTAAATGAGTGGGATGGGGGAGGCGGTGGGAGGGAGGTCCAAGAGGGGATACATGTATATATGTATACATATAGCTGATTTGCTTTATTGTACAGCAGAAGCTAACACTGAAAAGCAGTTATACTCCAATAAATAATAATAATAAAATTTAGATTCTGCATGCCCCAACTAAGACCCAGGACAGCTAAATAAAGGAATGAATGAGAGGAAATACTTAAAGACAGTTTGAGTCCTTTCAATAGGTAGGTTCAGAGACAAGCAAAAATTTGGTCAGTTTCCAAGGACTTGTTTGTAGAAAACCCACCAAGACTAACATTTTAGTTGTGTTCTAGAGTTATTACTCCTACTCAAACTTTAACACTTATAAGAACCACACAGAGGGTGTGTTAAAACACACTCCTGGCCCCAAGTTTGTTTGGTTGGCTTTTGTTTTTTCCCCAATCTATCTTTTTAAAATTATTTTTGGCTGTGCTGGGTCTTCGTTGCCGTGAAGGCTTTTCTCTAGCTGCAGAGAGCAGGGGCTACTTTTCCTTAAGTGCTGTGGCTTCTCCTGTTGCAGAGTGAGGGCTCGGTGCTGGCTTCAGTAGTTGCAGTTTGAGGGCTCTAGAGCGCAAGCTCAGTAGCTGTGGCACACAGGCTTAATTGCATCACGACATGTGGAATCTTCTTGGACCAAGAATCAAGCCTGCATCTCTTGCATTGGCAGGTGGATTCTTTATCACCGACCCACCAGGGAAGCCCCATTTGTCAATTTTTAATCAGCAAAAATAGCCTCATTTAGGGCTTTCCAGGTAATGCTAGTGGTAAAGAATCTGCCTGCCAATACAGGAGATGCAAGACTTCCCTGGTGGCTCAGATGGTAAAGTGTCTGCCTACAATGTGAGAGACCTGGGTTTGATCCCTGAGTTGGGAAGATCCCCTGGAGAAGGAAATGGCAACCCACTCCAGTACTCTTGCCTGGAGAATCCCATGGATGGAGGAGCCTGGTGGGCTAAAGTCCATGGGGTCGCAAAGAGTCGGACAGGACTTCACGATTTCACTTTCACTTTCAAGAAATCACTGGGTCAGGAAGATCCCCTGCAGAAGTAAATGGCACCCTACTCCTGTATTCTTGCCTGGAAAATTCCGTTGGCAGAGGAGCCTGGCAGACTACAGTCCTTGGGGTCGCAAAGAGTTGGACATGTGTGACTGAACACGCACAATGTCCTCATTTAACTTAATACTAGGGGGTTAGGGCTTCAGCATTATACATTTTACGGATATACAATTCAGTCCACAATAGTGTGAAAAGAATGACTCAGTAAATTTCTTTGAGAAAGAGAGGTCATATAAGGTCAAATGTTGTTTGAACTTCAAGCTCTTTACTCCACACATTTCACTTCCTGCCCACAGGCCAACACATTCAGCTGGCTGATCCCACTGCAAACTCCCTTCTCCATGGAAAGAAATGAGTTGCTTTTATAATAGCTGTTAAAAGAACTGTTAGAAAGCACATATCCTGACTAATTAATTGGCTATATGGTGTTTGGACCACATAAATTTATCCAATAGCACATTTTTATCCCATTCAGTGTTAAAATTTTAAAAAGCAATCGGTGCTATGAAATACTGCCCAAAAGAACACAATGTTGGCATCGAAAGATGGATATCTGTGGTATGTTACATGAAAAAAGCAAGTTACAGAGACTATGAAAGTATGATTTCATTTTGGTTTTAAAATAATACATAAAATTTCATGTAATATTTATACTGTGTGTAGTTTACATGCTTTGGGTGTACATTAAGAAGAGTTTGAGAGACACACACCCACCTGGCATGAGGTCCACCTTGGAAATGGAGGCAGAGAGGGCTGCAGAAAACAATCACCATTTACTAGATCCTCTTCCATTTGGGCTGGAGTTTTTTGAGAAGTGCGTGTTGATTTTTTAATAGACTTTACTTTTTAGAGCAGTTTTAGGTTCACAGCAAAACTGAGCAGAAGGTACAGAGACTTCTCCCATTCCTCCTTCTACCACACACACACACACACACACACAGATACATACATACACACACATACGCACAGCCTCCCCCACTATTAACATCTTGCACCAGAGCGGTACATGTGTTATAGTCAATGGACTTACATTAACACATCATTATCACCAGTGTCCATAGTTAATTTCTTTCTTCTTCTTCTTTTTTGGTCATACTACGAGGCATGCAGCATCTTTGTTCCCTGACCAGGCATCGAACCCCTTGCAGTGGAAGCTCTGAGTCCTAAGCACTGAACTTTTGGGGAGTCCCCACCAATGTCTACATTAGGGTTTACCACTGGTGTTATTCATTCTATGGGTTTTGAGAAATTTATAATGACATTTATCTACTATCATAGAATACAGAATAGTTTCACTCAACCACTTAACTAGTGGACCACCAGGGAAATCCCACATTCTTTTTAAAGTCAAACCCAATAGTTGCACATATACTGACACCAACATCTCACTGGTCAACACTTGGTCACTTAAAGCTGCAAGGGAGTCTAGAAAAATAGTGGTTGGCTATGTGCCAGGTAAATTTCCAATGTTCTGAGAGAAGGAAAGTTGAAGATTGGAGAATGATGGACAGTCCCTTCCCCACAGTGTGTCTTCCCCCTGGAGTGGGAAAGACAAACCAGACTGTGAAATTCCTTCATGTTCCAAGACTCTGGTTCTGATGTTTCCAGATGATGACTCTGAGACCCCGGAGGAGATGGAGGATGAAATTCCGGTGGTGATCTGTGCAGCAGCAGGCAGGATGGGCGCCACCATGGCTGCCATCAACAGCATCTACAGCAACACCGATGCCAACATCTTGTTTTATGTAGTTGGGCTCCGGAACACTCTGTCCCGAATTCGGTAATATGTGTACTGTAGACTCTGGAGTTTTCTACTTCCTTTTTTTTTTTTTAATGTAGTTATTTTTGCTTGTGCTGGGTCTTCACTGTTGCTCATGGGCTTTCTGTCGTTGCTGCGAGCAGAGGCTACTTTCTGTTGTGGTGGCTTCTCTTGTGGCTGAGGATGGGCTCTAGCTTGCAGGCTCAGCAGTCACAGCATGTAGGCTCAGTGGTTGTGGCACACAGAGTTAGTTGCTCTGAGACATGTGGAATCTTCCCAGACCAGAGATCGAAATTGTGTCCCCTGCAATGGCAGCTGGATTCTTGTCCACTGCACCACCAGGGAAGTCCCTCCACTTCCTTTTAATTGTTCTTATCTTTCCTTATACGGATTCTCTTCTTTCTTGGGTTTGATAAATGTTCTTCAAATTAATGAGAGGATAACCTGAGGTTTACCTGATGGCCTGACAAATGTGTTGCCTGGCTAAGGAAATTTCAGCAAAGCCTCATTAATCTGGTAGGGCAGTGCATTGTTCTATAGAAGCGAATTTTTTAATGCATGAAGGAAACCCAATCCTTAAGCCATTTACAAGAGTCTTTCTTTCTCAAAGTTTCTCTTTTCTCTGCTTTCTTAACCTGATAGGCTATTAATATAATCATCTAATATGGCTCAGAATCATCATTAATTATAATTCGTAAACTGCAAAGTGACTTCTTTCCTATCACACACCATACTAAACCATAAATTGGAGTTGGATTTAGAAGAAATAAACAGGAGATAACATTCTAGATGTATTACTAAACTGCAAGATAGTTGTATAATTTTGGTATGGAGAGTGACTCCCAGACCTCGGGGGAAAAAATGGACAGCTTTGACTGCTAATATTAAAAAAATGTTAACTGATGAAAAACACTGAGTGAAACTGATCACACAACTGATTAGGAGAACTGTCTTCAACATGTATTGTAGAAAAAGGATTACTATCCAAAATGTATAAAGAATTCTTACCAAAAAAATTTAAAAAGACAAGCATGTAGTAGAAAAACGAGCATAGAATGCAGACAGTTCACAGCACAAAAAGCTATAAATGGCTAGCAAACACAAAAAGATGTTCCATGTTACTAGTAGGGAAATACGAATTAAAACAATGACATATAGTTGTCTACTCATCAGGATGGTAAATCTAAATAGGACAGCACCATCCTCTGCAGGAAAATGGACATGCTTATTCCTTGTTTGCACAATGTATACTTCATAAATTACTAAAGCATTTTGAGAGGAGAGTATGGAAATATCTAATAGAATGGCATTGTGTATATATTTTGACTCACCATTCCATTTCAACAGCTGGGAATATGTTCTACAGAAATTCTAGTACACACTACCAAAATATACGTACAACAATGTTAATTTCAGCATTATGTGAAATAATAAAAAAAATTGCAAAGTGTTTAAATGTCCATCAATGGAAGAATATTTAAATGAACTGTGGAATGTGATCCAGCTATTAACAAAGAAAGAAGGCATGGAAGATCCCCAAGGCATATTATTAAGTGGAAAATACAAGTTGCAGTACTCCTCATATACTGACCCACTTTATGAATGTCTTAATTCATTTGAGTTGCTGTAATTACATGCCACAGTCTGGATGGTTTGGCTTAAAAACAGGAGAACTTTACTGCTCAAGTTCTGGAGACTGAGAAGCCCAAGATCTAGGGGCCAGCTGATTCATGTCTGGTAAGGGCTCACCTCCTGGCTCATAGCAGGCTGCCTTCTTGCTGTGTCCCCACACGGAGAAGGGATAGGAGAGGTTCACCAGGGTCTCTTTTATAGGAGTACTAACCCCATTCATGGGGGTTCCAGCCTCAAGACCTAATCATCTCTGAAAAGCCACACCTCCAAATACCACCACACTTGGGATTAGGTTTCAGCATACAAATATGTGGAGGACACAGCATTCAATCTGAAGCAATGGAATGAAAAGCCCCAAACTATAAATGTGTACATGTACATGTATGTATTTCTGTAAGAAAAAAAAAAAGACCCAGAAATACCCCCCAGCTCTAAAAAGTAATTATTTTTAAGGAGGATGAAAGAAGTGGAGAAAACAGTGATGAAGAGAAGTTCAAGGTATTTCAAGTGTTGTTTCCATCATTTATAAGGAGAATGTATTCATGTTTGATTTTTATAATCAGATTTTTTTTAACAGCACCACAGGAGGTACTAAGATATAAAACACAATTGCTCTTTATCTAAACGGTCCTTGGCTGCTATGGGTTTTTCTGTCTCATTTTTGATTATTCTTGTCATTTATTATTTCAGATTGCTCACTTAGCACATTGTTAACAGCTCTTTAATTATCTGTGGGTATGAAAACCAGGCTTCCCAGGTGGCTCAGTGGGTACAGAATCGCTTGCAATGTAGGAGACATTTGACTGAAACACTGCAATGCAGTAGGTTTGATCCCTGAGTCAGGAAGATCCCCTGGAGGAGGACATGGCAACCCATTCCAGTATTCTTGCTTGGAGAATCCCATGGACAGAGGAGCCTGTCACGGGCTACAGTCCATGGGGTCAAGAAGAGTCAGACATGACTGAAGCGACTGAGCAGAAGCATGCACGCGTGAAGAACAGATAACCAAACCCCAAACCAGATCACCAAACTCTTCTCATCTCTCACTGCTGCAGATTGTTCCTTAGCCTGGTGTTAACAGCTCTTTAATTATCTGTGGGTATGAATACCAGATAACCAAACCAGAAGGATGGCATGTGTAATAGGAGTGAGGGTTTGTACTTGAACCAGAGGGAGGCAGGAACTGCAGGGCTTCATGACGTTTAAGCAGGGGCTGTTTCTCAGCTCTTGGTTGTCATCTCCACCACCCCATTTAAAAATACTTTTAAAATTCTTTTTTTTTTTTGACATATAACACACAAACAGAGAATTATATAAACCCCATGTACAGCTTAATGACCATCTTTGTGGGATCCTTTGGTAAACATACCCCTATAACACCAGTGCGCGGCATGGTCAATCTCTCTAACTTTGCCATTCTGATGGTGTTCAGGGATATTGAATCGTGGTTTTAGTTTGAGGTTCCTTGATTTCTAATGAGGTTGAGCCCTTTTTCCGCACGTTTCCTTACCATTTCAATGTACATGTTCAAGCGTCTGGCCTATTTTTCTGTTGGTTGTCTTTTTCTTGTTTACATGATTTTTTCCTCCCTAGCTTTATTGAGATATATTTGATATACAACATTGTATAAATGACTGATTTTTATGTTTCAAATTTTGCAGGTCTAAATTTTGTTTGGAAGAGTGAATCCTGTCGATTTTTAAAAATGCTTTTATTTTTTTATTTACTTTTGGCTGTGCCGGGTCTCCTTTGCTTTGTGTGGACTTTTCTCTGGTTGCAGGGAGTGGAAACTCCTCTTTGTTGCAGTGCATGGGCAGTGTCTTCTCTTACTGTGGAACATGGGCTCTAGGTCGCACAGGCTTCAGTAGCTGCGGCACGTGGGCTCAGTAGTTGCAGTTCCCTGGCTCTAGAGCCCTGGCTCTGCAGTTGTGGCACACGGGCTTAGATGCTCCTCGGCATGTGGGATCTTCCTGGACCAGGGATCGAACCTGTGTCTCTTGCCTTGGCAGGTGGATTCTTTTACCACTGAGCCACTAGGGAAACCCCTCTCGTTGAGTTTTAATCAGCAAAAATGTTACCATGTGTGGTTTTAAAATGTGTGGTCCACATGAAAAATAAAATTGGAAATTTAATTTTGAAATGATTTCTATGAAGAATCATATTACAAATTGGATAAAAGATAGGCAGAATTTCTGTAAGACCGAGCACACGTAAGTGGAGACGGTAGAGAAGAGGAGGTGAAGGTGGGGAGCAAAGACAGATGATTGAAAGGTAAAGGTAAGTTTAGGTCATCCTTGGAGTCCAAACAGCAGAGTAAACACGATTCAGTCAAAGGATGCCCTGCCTCCTTACAGGGCTCTTACCCCATGGCAAAGAGAACACCAACAACTACAGATGCTGCTTTATAAGAAAGAAGGAACACTGGGACTTCCCCGGTGGTCCAGTGCCTAAGAACTGGCCTTCCAATGCAGAGGACATGAGTTTGATCCCTGGCTGGGGAACTAAAATCCCACATGCTGTTGAGCAACCAAACCTGCGTGCTACAACCAAGACCCTGTGCAGTCTAAATAAATAAATAAATAAAGTTTTTTTTTTTTTTTAAAAAGAAGGAATGCTTATTGTTCTTCCAGTTTCCTGCAGAGATATTATGAGGCTCTGGGGAGATATTTGGTTATTACTATTTTGCTTCATTTCCTTTGCAAAAGGAGTTACGTGAATGAAAAAAAAAAGATTCAAAGCTGAACCAGATGGGGGAAAAAAATCAGAAGGATTTATAGACTAGAATTGACTAAGGTTACACATGCTGTATTTTTAATTTTCTAAGGAGGCAAGACATTGACTCCAAGGAATAGGTGTTATTGAGGCAAGGTTGGAGGTGTGTGCTAGATGTTGTTCTTTGTTTTTGTTATCTCTTTAGGAAATGGATCGAACATTCTAAACTGAGAGAAATAAACTTTAAAATCGTGGAATTCAACCCTGTGGTCCTTAAAGGAAAGATCAGACCGGACTCCTCAAGGCCTGAGCTGCTCCAGCCTGTGAGTAGGGATTACACATGTAGGGGATAGTTTTTGGTGAGACGCTTATTCAGGGTGGAGGGCCAGCCACTGGGGTGCACATGAAATGTTTCTGAAGCCTCATAGTGTTAGATCTCCACCAAACTCTGCTTTGATCATTTATAAGGCATCTGTTGCAGAAAGGATGTAAGATGGCTTACATAATGAAGCTATATTATGAAGTTTACATAATGAAGCTACATAATGAAAGAAGAAATGAAGCATAAGAAAATGTAGGATCCTTTTATATCTGTAAATATACCTAAGGGGTGGTTAGGGTGCCAAGTAGTGAGACCAGAAAAATATATTCCCCACCCATTGGCAGTTGTGTGTACTGTGACTGGACATTACATTTAGCTCAGAGTATCCTAGCAACTAAGGGAAAAGTTTAACAAGATTGGGTATTTACTTCACACCATTGACTAATATTTTCAGGCGACACCAACTTTTTCCCTGGCACTAGCAATCTTAAAGTGTTTCACTGTAAGTGTTTCTTGTAAGTGTTTCACTTACAAGAAGGATGCTTTCCTGCATAAAAAGTGGTGTTTTGATGGCAGGTTTACAGAAAATTCAGCTTCCTTCTATGTATGATCATTACTTAAATACATCCTTGAAAATTTACTAAATTCTAAGCCTTCTAATGATATGATCTTTTCCAAATTCTAGATATTTATTATCAAGAGTGCTTACTGAGTTTGCACTTTGCATTATACATTATTATAGCTTCCCACATGGTGCTAGTAGTAAAGAATCTGCTTGCCAGTGCAGGAGATGCAAGAGTCCTGAGTTCGATCCCTGGGTCAGAAAGATCCCCTGAAGGAAGAAATGGTAACTCACTCCAGTACTCTTAACTGGAGAATACTATGGATAGAGGAGCCTGGCAGGCTGTGGTCCACAAAGTTGCAAAGAGTTGGACACAACTAAGCACAGCACTTTAAAATGTTAAGACACCCATCCTCAGCCCATGCATCTCTGGCTTTTCTCTGGTTCAAGGAGCTAAGACCTTGAGCCTGTGTGTGTCATGTGATGATGTGAGGGATGATGCATGTGTGTGTGTGTTTTAGGCTGTTTCAGTTGACCAGTGTCAAATTACTGAGTATAGAGAAAGGCGGGCAATTTGTGGCCAGAAAGATTAATAGCTTCTGTGACTTCCACTGTAGCAGTTCACAGTGATGAAAAGAGTCAGCAGTGGGGGGCGGAGGTTGGATCTAGAAGAACCTCTGATGGGTGATTTCAGTCCCAGGGCCCCAGGTAAACTGGGCACTAGGAAGCTCAGGCAGGCCTCTCTGCAGTCTCCGTTTTATTCTGCTCCAAACCTAGAGCTGAGCCATGGTCATGGTCAAAGCTGACCCATGAGTACCCCTATTAGACACTGGAATTTCTGTCTCTTCCTCACCATCACTTCTTTTCTTGTTTTAACAGCTGAACTTTGTTCGATTTTATCTCCCTCTGCTTATCCACCAACACGAGAAAGTCATCTATTTGGATGATGATGTAATCGTCCAAGGTATACTCGCCGATGCCAAGAATACTCAGAAAAGGAGCAGCTGATAAGTAGAATGCCCATCTCTGTTCAATTTTGAAATATCTAGTGGCTCAGTGATTTTCATGGCTTATTAAATTTGGTAGTATTATAAAAAATCAAAGAATATTTTGAAAACAAATGGTGATATTCACTTTCTGGGACAATCCAGTTGACTCTCTGAGAGCCACTACCTGTCAAAGTCTGTAATAGGAACCCTGCAACCCTGAAACACAGAGGGATAAAGCCTCACTGATGATGTTATTAGAAGCAAGCTAGACTGTAGTGTTAAATGCTATCTTCTCTCTTTCCCACATGCAAAATAAGATGAGCATTGGTGAAGTGCCTACAAAGCCACAGAAATAAAGAAATCTGACCAGTGTGGATCAGAGCTTATTATCAAGTGGCTTTTCATATGATATGAGCCATTCTTATCAAGCAAAATGCCAAACCACTTGAAACCACAGATTACATACTTTTCCTCCACAGCAAAATCGGGGATTGTTTATGCTCTAAGCTCTCTCTAGTCCTGGAATGTGTGCTATACTATCGTAACTCCTGGTGTTTGTTAATTCAGGGGACATACAAGAGCTGTACGATACCACCTTGGCCCTGGGCCATGCAGCAGCTTTCTCTGACGACTGCGATCTGCCCTCCTCCCAGGACATACACAGACTCGTGGGGCTGCAGGTGGGCACCCGTCTTGGGAATCCTACTTTCACTCCTTCTCCTCCTAGCATCTCAGAGCAAGTGTCATCGTTACCTTTGAGAAGCCGGCCAGTCGGGCAGGACTGATGGGCAGCACACAGCCAGGGGTCTGGGTTGCCCATTCACATCCCAGTTCCGCTCTCAATGAGTCTGGGTCAAGTTACTTACTTCTGCAAGTCCTCCTTTCCTTATCTGGAACATGGCAACTATAGCACCTACTTGGTCGTGTTTGTGGGTTATGATGAAATAACATGATGTCAAAGTGTCCACTAAATGCTCCAGAAATGATTGTTGTTACTTAAGTCACTCATAACCACACTATGGCAAAGACTGGTGTTTTCTTTAAAAGAGACTCACTGAAACTTTGGTTCTATTTTCAGAGTTTTTACTGTCTCTCCCCCGACCCCCTTTCAGTAGAGGAAAATATTGATTTTGTTCCAAGGTAAAGAGTTCCTTACCCTTGTAGAAATGAAGGAAGTCATACCCAGATGTAACACTGAAATCAAAAGAATGGCTTTAAAATAAAAGATGCTATTACAAATTGAATGCTGTTCTTCAAAAAAAAGTTCCAAGAAGTAATGACATATGTGTGACATTAAAGTGTGACCCATTTTAAGGGGTAGGCCCTGGGCCCAGACCTGCCTGTCAAAATCTTGGCTTCATCACTCAGTGGTTTTGTGACCTTGGGCAAGTTACTTAACCAGTCGTTTTCTCCTTCATTTGTCAAATGGTGGTAATAATAGAACTTCCTGGTAGGGTTATTGGGAGAGTTAACTTAGTTAATACATGTAAGTTATTGCATGCAACTAATGAGCTAAAGTGTGTGAAGTTCTTAGAACGGGGTCTGCACGTAGGAAAGTGCTCAGATAGTTCCATTATGTCCAGGTCTTTTGAGCATCCCACGAGGCAGATTATGGCAGCCTCTGTGGGTGAAATAGTGTGTTTTGCCTCATGTTACACTCACTCAACAACCAGCTATGAAGTGCTTGCTATGTGCCTGACACTGATTTAGGTGCTAGTAATACAGTAACAAAACTAAAATGTGTGCCTTTGTGTAGCTTCCATTCTAGTGGGAAGAGATGGTCAGCAAACAAGTAAAATATTGAACAGAGAATAAGAGGAGGCGGGGTTGAAATTTAAGTTGGGTGAGCAGGGAAGTCTTTGTGGAGACTGTTTCTGAGCCTAAGCCTGAAAGACTTGAGGCAACTACCTTCACAGATATTTAGGGGAAACCATTCCAGGAGAGGTAACAGCAAATGTGGACGCAGGGGAGTATTTGGCATAGTAAGGGAACAAGGAGGTCAGGGTGGCAGAGGGGTCAGAGGGGAGAGTAATAGAAGGTGGAGAGGTAATGGGCACAGACAGATGGTGGATGGCATGGCAGGCATTTTAGGGAGTTTAGGATCTACTCTGAATGAGAGGGGAAGCCACTGGATGGGCTTTGAACAGATGAGTAACACTGAGACACAGCAGGTTGAGAGGGGTGGAAGCAGGACACAGGTTGGGAGGAGCTGGCAGAAATCCAGTGAGTGGTAATGATGGTCTGGATCAGAAAGGTAGTAGAGACAGTAAGAAGTGGTTGGCTTCTGGGGAATCCCCTGGCAGTGCAGTGGTTAAGACTCCTCACTCTCACTGCTAAGGGCCCGGGTTCGATCCCTGGTGAGGGAACTAAGATCCCACAAGGCACATGGCAATATCCCACAAGCCATATGGTGCGGCCAAAAAAAAAAAGAAAGAAAGAAAAGAGCTGTTGGCTTCTGAATATATTTTGGAAGATGGGACCACAGGGTTGCTGAGATCTATATGGAAAGTGAGTGAGGAGGAGGAGTCTAGGATAACCTCATGACCCTAAGTTTTCTAACTGGAAGGATGGAGTGGCCACCAAGGTAGGGCAGGTTGTAGCAGAGCAGGTTTGGGATAGGACTGGGATCAGTTTGGGGCTCTAAGGAGACCTGCCTTCCTAAGCAACCAGACAGATGAATTGAGTTGGCTGATATAGTGGAGCTGGAAACCCAGAGAGGTCCCGGATATCTGCATGGAGAGATTTAGAGCCAGATGACGCTGTTGAGGGAGTTTGTGCTGGAGAAATGAGCAGATGCCAGACATGAGACTAGGGGCACCCAGCTTTCAGAGGTTGGGGAACCAAGAGGAAACTGGGAAAGCACTGGAGGAAGTAGCCAGTGCCCAGGAGGAAGCCCAGGTACTGTCTAATGGTGTCAAGAAAGTGGTTATTTTCCAGAAACAAAAGGTTCCTTGGTCAAAAGCATGTGTATCCTTTTCCTTTATAGAACACATATATGGGCTATCTGGACTACCGGAAGAAGACGATAAAAGACCTTGGCATCAGCCCCAGCACTTGCTCTTTCAATCCTGGTGTGATTGTCGCCAACATGACAGAATGGAAGCACCAGCGGATCACCAAACAGTTGGAGAAATGGATGCAAAAAAATGTGGAGTATGTGTGGGCCTCTGTCATTTTTTCCATGCTCAGGAACAACATTATTCCATTAATTTTCTATGCATAGCTCAGGGGTTAGAAATCTGAGGTCAGATTTTCTTACAGAGGCACTGTTGAGAAAAAAGGGATCAGTGGATGAAAAAGCTATTCTCAAATGATATGTCAGAGGCAGTGAGATCCTGTGCAATCCCTTATTAATATAAACATTTTCTAATATGTTGTTAAATAATGTGATTTTAAATCTTCTCCCAGAATGCCAGTGAACCTTTTCAACTACAAATCATTTATCTTAGTAGAGCTTCTCCTTACACAGATTTAATAATTATTTTATAAAGTCTACTTTTTAAAGGTTGAATTTATTAAATCATTTTTCATTATTGAAATTTTAAGAGATAATAAAAATAACAACCACTGTTATCATGGCAGTGTATATCCTGTCCATCTTTTAAATCTGGATATTTTTAATATTATCATAACCTTGAATTTGTAAGTAAAGTCATTCTAAATAATGTAGGATCAGAATTTGGGATCTTCAATGTTTGCTATAAAAAAGCCTGAGAAGTAAAACGGCAAAATATTGACATTCTGAGAATCAAGGTAAAGCATATAGGAGTTCATGGTATTCTCACAATTTTGGGTAGGTTTAACAACTTTCAAAATAAAAGGTCGGAGAAAAATCAAAGACCACAGGCTTATTACACAGTAAGGGATCGTCTTATGCATGCTCAGTTGCCAAGTCATGCCGGACTCTCTGCAACCCCAATGGTCTGTAGCCCACCAGGTTGCTCTGTCCATGAGATTTCCCAGGGAAGAATACTGGAGTGGGTTGCCCTTTGCTTCTCCAGGGGATCTTCCTGACCCAGGGGTAGAACCCATGTCTCCTTTTTGGCAGGCAGATTCTTTACCATCGTGCCAAACCTTTTAAAATGATTAAATTCTACTTCATCTGAATCTGTGGGACTCCAGGCCAACTGTTGCTTTTCTATTCTGTTTCTTAGGGAAAATCTCTACAGCAGCTCGCTGGGAGGAGGGGTAGCCACCTCCCCAATGCTGATTGTGTTTCATGGGAAATACTCCACCATCAACCCCCTATGGCACATAAGGCACCTGGGTACGTATTTTAGAACACCAAGGTACATTTTATAGATGCGGTGAGGACCAAGGTGAGGAGAGTGTGCTATTATACCAGCTTCCTCAATTCAAATCCTCCAGGTGACCTGGGATCTCACCTGGGATACATTATTTAACCTTCACTGCTCAGATTCTGCAACTGCAGCTGATAAAAAAATGACCTGAGAGATGTTTCTAGGAAAAGCACTTCAGGAAAAGCAACTGGAAGCATGCTTAGCATATAGTATGTGCTCAATAACATGAACTTTTGTTGAGATACAATGTTCACTGGCAGAACTTTTCCACATACCTTTATTGCTCTCTTGCAGTAACCTATAGTGGACAGAACCAAATGAATTAGCATAATAGTTGATGATGAATTTAGATAGCTGGCAATTTATCTTTTTTTTTTTTGGCTGTGCTGGGTGTTTGTTGCAGGGCACGGGCATTCTCTAGTTGTGGCGTGTAGGCCTCTCATTTTCATGGCTTACCTTGTTGCAAAGCATGAACTCTAGAGCACAGGCTCAGTAATTGCAGTCAGTGAGTTTAGTTATTACCCTGAGGCATGTGGGATCGTAGTTTCCTGACCAGGCATCAAACCTGTGACCCTTGCATTGCCAGGCAGATTCTTAACCACTGGACCACAAGGCAAGTTCTGTAATTTATCTTTTAGGAAAAAACTGCTTGCTGACTGTGTACTGTGTGAGTCCCTCAAGTCTTTTATTCAGTCTTCACTATAGGAGTACAGCTCTAGGGTATGGACTGGAATCCCAACTTTGCTATTATCTAAGACCCTAGGCAAGTTACTGAAGCCCTCTGTGCCTTAGTTTCTTTACTTGTAAATGGAAGCTAATATAACCTTATTAAGTTTTTACAAGGATTAAATTACTTAATATGTGTAAGCTGCTTAGAACAGAGCCTGACACAGAAGACATTCACTTTCTTTCAAATGTATGGCCCCAACCCATTTGCCAAACCCACTGGGCCAGACCTGTTTAGAAATTTAGAAAGGTTCTGAAAATTTAAAAGGTAATGTGCATATACTTACATTATGCAATACACTGAGGGGGTTCTAGATGTTGCTGCCAAAGAAGTTATTAAAAATCCTTTCGCTTTCAAACATTTGGGGATTGATTAGTTTAGAACTGGAGACAATGCATTGTGGGCATACACTGCCAAGCCCTGGGCGAGGCTCTGGGGGTTGCTATGAACGTCACTTCTCTCAACAATCCTGCAAGATGGCATGTCTCCTACTGTCCCTTGTAGAAGGAAGGCCACACAGAACTGTCGAAACTGCATGACCATCTCCTCTTTATGATGCTGCATAAATAGTTCCTATCTCCTCACTAGTATCACCCCTGATTTTCCTGAACATCTGTATGCACAGAAGAGTGATATGGGGACATTGAGGACACTAATATTTCATTTGATTTGCTTTATAATGCCGGGCTCACTGTTAGGTCAAGTGATGATGACTGGAGAAAATCCCATCAAAGTAGAATAGCTATAAAATAAATGTAGGAACAGTGATGTGGAGCTTAGACTGGGTTAGAGAACTTAATGGTCTTGGAACAGAGACTCAGAATTACATTTTACGAACTATCTAATTTACTGACAAGCAGGAAGGGACAGAACCTTCTAAGGGAGAGAAGTCATTTTTTCTTATAGAACAGAGCCTGCATCTGTGCTGAAGGTTTTGGAATTGGGGATGGTCTGCAAAGTAAAGCTACACAGAAATCATTTGAAAAATGATTCCATTTTAGAGTGTTTTAAAGCAGTAAGCAGTATTAACATTAATGGCTATTAAGTTTGGGTCTAAACAGTTAACGCTTAAGGTTTTAAAAATTTACGAAACTTAGTGAAAAGCAAAGTTGCAAGTCCCTACAGAGTCCTTCAGCTGTGGGGCTGAGACTTGCTCTTCTGCTTCCTAGAGATGACCCCACGTGAAGGCTCCACTCTCCAAATGAGCATTTCCTGAGTAGATTCTTCTACATGATAATTATTCCAATGATGCTACTATAGCCCGAACACCTAGCTCCTCTTCTGCAACTACCTACACAACTATGTTTATGAATAACAGAAGAAAGGTTTAGGGTTTCTTCTTCCCCCTTACATCATATGTTGAAACTATAATATTCTAGCTATTCATCCTCTTTTGCCTCAATGGACTTTTAGTTGTTTGAAAATATCACATTCCCTTTCATAGAAAGAAAATGTAACACAACAGAGAATATTAAAAAAAAATTTACATTCATAAGATCTTAATGTACTTCTGGAAGACACACTCTAAAAATATCCTGCATAATAACAATATCAGGGTTATGCATAGTCCCTAAGCAGTTACTTACGAGGGGAAAAATATTCAAATAGAGACAGTTGTTTGATAAAAGCAGATCTTATTCGCAGTCACATTTTATAGGATAAAAATGAGACTGCTTAAAAGAAAATGCTGCCATATTAAGGACAGAAATGCAGAGAAAGAACTCCTGTAAACTCTGGGCAGGAGGGAAATGATGTAAACTCTTTGGGGGATAATTTGACAATCCCTCATCAAAATTTAAAAGGCACAGACCCTTCAATCTAGCAATTCCATCTACAAGATTTTATCCTACAGATACATCTGTATAGACATACATAGAAGGCTGTTTACTGTAGCAATCTTTGTAACAACTTAGCAATCTTTTAACAACTTCTGCTTGTCAAGGGACAGAACCTAAATGTCCTTAATAAGGAACTCAGTAAATAATCATATCCATTCTATGCAATTATTAAAAAACATTCAGTGAATTCACATGTGCTGCTGTGGAAAGTTTTCCAAGATAGTAATTTTCAAAAGGCAAGGTACAGTCCTACGGAAATCTAATAACAATGTATGAGATAGAAAATTTTAAATATATTTATGTAGGATATATATACATAGAAATCTAGTATGTTGTTAATGACATCATTCAAGATGCTATTATTTTTCTGCACTTGATAAAATGTTCTCAGAGAAATGTTAATATGTCTCACTATGATTATATATTTTTTTCTTTTCCCTTATATTTCTTCTGATTTTTGCTTTATGTATCTTTCTTTGTTGTTAGGTGTCTAACAGTTTATAATATCTATTTTCTTTGTGAATTGTACCTTTTATCATAAAAATATTCATCTTTGAAAAAAAAAAGGCAAGGTACAAAAATACACACATAGGTATACCAGTAGAACATTACTGGAAGAATTTCACGAGAAACTCTTAACAGTTGTTTCTTTGAAAATGAGGGTTGGGGTAAATTCTTCATTGTATACCCATCGATTTATCCATTTTTTTTCCTTTACAATGAACTTGTATTCAATTTTTAATATATAATTTTACTTTTCTAATGAACCTATTATTGTCCCCTAAACAATCAAGGCTGGAATCCAGATACCAGATATTCAGAGCATTTTCTGCAGGAGGCAAAACTACTCCACTGGAATGGAAGACATAAACCGTGGGACTTCCCGAGTGTCCACAATGACTTATGGGAGAGCTGGTTTGTTCCTGACCCAGCAGGGATATTTAAACTCCACCATCCCAACAGCTGATAAAATTTATTTAAAATATTTCTTGTACAAATATGTGGAACTGTCCATTTGTAGCCTATTATACCATTGTTCTTTGTGAACAGAACCTGATACAAATGATCCACAAAAACAAAGAACCCTACTGTGTACAAATAATACCTTGAACCCTATAGGTACTGATTTAGTTCCTTAAATACAAGTGACCAATTATAGATTATGTGAGTGAAATATATTATTGCAAAGAAATAAACCCAGCTAGGTTTCAGCAATTTGCTTAACTCTGAATGAAAATTACAGCCATAAATTTTAAAACTTTCTAAATGTATTTTTTACATGTAGCTATTTTTTTAAATGAGTTGCCAATGCTGTCTTCTGTAGAACAATATATTACATTTAAAATGGGAATGTCTTAAAAAATAAAATATTCATAGACTTTTAATGATTTTCATAATCTATTATTCTACATGCTAAATATAATAGCAGGTAAACTGATCTCAGATTAACAAGGGAAAGAATACCAGAGTCTTGCTACAGAAAACACTGCAACTTAAGGATAATCATTCTCAATATTTTTTATTGTAAAAAACAATCAGACTTTCAAATGAATTTTAAAACTTTTTCAATATTATTTAATGAAAAAGTCTCATATTCTCATGTATAGTGTATATCAACATGTACTATTCGTCTGTCATATTTAATGAAAAACACCATTATTGTATGCTTGGAAAAATCCTTAAAACCCATTCTCTAGTGAGTGTCCACCATAATTTAAAGGATATTTTCTCCACTCAAAAAAAAAAAAATCTATGTAAAGACTACAATCATTAAAAACCAAAGCAATACCTAGTTACATGCTTTACATAATCCCATGAAAAAAAATTAAATTGTTCCTAATCCCTGATGCAAGGCACGTAAAAGCACCCGCACAAAACATCCATGTAAACAGCAATACAGTACATGATTTAAATAACATGAATGACTTTTACATGGCTTGACCTAGACTAAAGGAAAAATAAAATCCATCATGGCTACAGCTAAAAACCATGTTAAAATTCACAAGATTGTATCTCTTATTATAAAAAGAACAGGCTATATAATCTTTCAGGAAAAACACTTCATAAATATTTTCATATTGAGAAACAACATACTCCCTGGGTAGGAATAAAATCCGAATATTCAGATGTGATCAGGAGTGAATGCAAGTGGCATTCCTGAACACCCAGCTTTGATATCCACCAGGCCTAGTAGTCTGGACTATTTGTAGCACCATGGAATATGCATTAGAAAACCACAAATGTACATTATTTCAAACTAACCTTGACATGAGGTTCACTTAGTCCACAGTAACAAACAGCAATGATGCAGATAATTTTAGAAAAGTTACTGGCTTACTTATCTAGCAAGAAAAATTCTGTATTATTTATTTTAGTACATCTCATGTACATAAAGCACCAGTTTAAATAAGATTATCAAACAACCTCCAGCCTCTTGTTACTCAACCTGAAAGTTCATTTCTCATCATTTCTGTGTTACATGCTGAAAGTCAAGGAGGATAAAATTAGAATGGTGATAGATACTGAGAGAGAAGTTCAGTCTCCTTCCTATCAAATGTTATGTCTCTCAAGTACAACACAGATGAAGTAGCGAAGTTTAAAAGGTCTTCTGCATTCTCTGGAACTTACCATCTCAGCAGAAGAGTTTCTTCCTACTAGGGGATCAGCAGATGAGGGTGAGAGGACCAAAGGCAGGGCTCACGCCCTGGCAGGTAAGGCCAGGTGAACCTTGCTGCTGCAAGGCCATACTCTATATTTCTACTGCCTCACAAATGCTTGCCACTGGTAAAGCAAGGAGGCCCGAGTGTGGAAGCAGCTCAGGAAGCCTATTAAACACCGCGAAAAACTACCAGATGAGACTCCACCAAGGGTTAGCCTCACAGGTGAAAATCAGCACACTTGCCTCTTTACCAGCAGGAATCTTATTAGCAGCATGCCCCTCTTAAGCATGAAAAGGGAGAAGGGTGCATCTAAGTTTACGCACAGTTCATAGTCAAGTGTAAAGATGCAGACTCTTGCATTTTTAAATTACAGGTTAAAAGTGATGCCCAAAAGAAAATTAATTTCTTCATAAATGAAATACAGTTTTATAAAAAAGCTGGAATGATGGTTAATTCAAATACAAAAACTCATATACAGAAAAACCCCTTTTCCTTCCAAACTACTTAGGTCCGTACAGTTGACTCCACTGTACCTTGATCACAACACCCGAATAAAATACGAATAAAATGCTTCAGCTAGCAAACCGAGGGCCACTTGACAACTGCATTAAAACTGCAGCATTTAAGCAGGGCTGAAAAACACCATCCTTAAACGTGGTTTCCTTCTTGTTCTTGCGTCCCACAGTGATTACTAAATGAAGGGATCTCGTCTGTAAACGACTGGGTCATCCACTGTCCATTTGGAAGGTCACCGAAAGTTGATTCTCCATTGTCAGCAGCTGGGTTGGGGGTGTGGGAGGGAGGAGAAGAACATTACTCTATTTAAAAGCTTTAAGTGATATAATTAGGAGATTTTAACAGTTTATTGTAGGAGAGTTGCTACTAATATAGCTAGGCAAGCTTCTTGAATACAACTTAAATTTCTATTCTAAAATACAGGACTGATAAATTCTTCCTATTCAAGGAGGGAAATGCACCAAGGAGGACTTCAAGTCAGTAACTTGAGTTGTAAAAGCCTGTGTAGTTGAACATCAAATAACCATCGAATTTTCACTCTAAATCATTAAATAGACTTTTTAAAGATTTTTTTAAAAATGTGGACCATTTTTAAAGTCTTTATTAAATTTGTTACAATATTGCTTCTATTTTGGTTTCCTGGCTGCAAGGCATGTGGGATCTTAGCTCCCCAACCAGGGCTCGAACTCAGGCCCTCTGTAGTGTAAGGTGATATCCTAACCACTGGACTACCAGGGAAGTCCCCCAGTCACTAAATATATTTTTGTATTTCCATTCCCATTCTTCAGTAATTAACTCTCTCTTAAGAACAAACAAACAAACAAACAAACCCCTCCTTCCTCCAATCCTGGCAAAACCAAGTCTTTGAAAGGGACAACAAGGGGGAGGGGACATACCCAGCCCATTTGAAGAGAATCCACAAGGTTCACCAGGGCAGGGGTTTTCATTGTAAGCACCGCCATATGCTGCTTCATAACCCGGGTCGTATTTTTCTTCCTTCACAGCCATCTTCTTTGCATCCTCTGTGAGGTGGGTAAGAGGGATTTAAAACTGATTTTGTGTAACAATTTTGAAGATAGCTTTATTCAGCAATTATCAAGAATAAATCTTTTTGTTGAATTTCACATCCACGGAAACAACTTTCATATTAAACTCTTTTTAACATAAACAAAATAAACTACTAAGAACTGTAAAAACCTATGAAATTTAATTTTAGGTGACCTACACTCCTGCTTGGCTTCTCAGCATATGTAGGAACCCTCAGATTAGACTGGAAGCCCTTGGTAAAAGGAGATTTTAAAAGCGACTAACACTTGTTATCAGAACTCTCTGGCTGCCAATAAATTGTTTTCTTTTCTACTGCTTTTAAATTCACAACACACTTTATATAAGGTAGATATACATGACACGAACAACAGGACTGACTAATGGTAACGCACCTTGGGCGAGCTGTAGGTCAAATGTATATTGCACTTCTTGAACGTCTGTGTTTCGTTCAATGCCTTTCAACTGATCTCTTAAGTCCTTCAGCTTAATGTAGTAATGCACTTTGTCCTGGGCGCGAGGAAACTGCGCACATCTTGCACTGGATGACGGCATCACATAGCAGAGCTGGAATCGCAACGTTTCACAGTTACAGAAGCCTTATAATTCCACTAGATCCACTCATGCTGAGATTAGCTGCTAAGTCGCTTCAGTCGTGTCCGACTCCGTGCGACCCCATAGACGGCAGCCCACCAGGCTCCCCCGTCCCTGGCTGGGATTCTCCAGGCAAGAACACTGGAGTGGGTTGCCATTCCCTTCTCCAATGCATGAAAGTGAAAAGTGAAAGTGAAGTCGCTCAGTCGTGTCCGACCCTCAGCGACCCCATGGACTGCAGCCTACCAGCCTCCTCCGTCCATGGGATTTTCCAGGCAAGAGTACTGGAGTACTGGAGTGGGCTGCCATTACCTTCTCCGTATTGAGATTAGAAACCTTCTTTTTCTTTGGGTCAATAACTTGATACTTACCACATATCAATATATGCAAAATCAGTAACAGCAATTGTGTTTGAGTTCAAATTTCTAATATTTACTTATTACAAAGTCAATAAATCAAAACCAATGAGTCTTTTCCCCCTCAGTGTTTGTACAAAAGGGCATATAATTATACAATGAAAAGTCTTTCCTCCTAATTCTGTTTCTATCCACCTAGTTCTCCTTCCCAAAAGCAATCTACATTGCTAGTTCCAGAGATATTCCATGAATTTAGAATCAAATTTTAAAAAAACACACAAATGGTAACATGCTCTACTCCCTGTCCTGCACCCTGCTTTTTCACTCAACAATGTCTCTCAGAGATAACTCTGTATCATGTATCTACATCAGAATAAGTTTCCTTTTTTATGGCTGTGTAGTAGTTTCATAATTTATTTAACCAGCGTCTACCTATGGGCATTTAGGCTGTTTCCAATCTTCTAATATTATCAACTGTAGTGAAAAACCTTGTACATATTTAAATTTGAATATATGTGACTGTATCTGTTGGATAAATTTCTAGAAATGGAATAGCTAGAAAGCAGGATATTTACATTTATCATTTTGGATGATGGTGACAAACTGTCCATCATAGAGTATATCAAAATATATATCTTATATATAAAAGAGTGAGACTGCTCAATTATGGACTTCCTGGTTGTAATTTTTTGTAATTTTTAAATTGGCCTCTATACCATGTATTATAGATAAAAAACCCAAACCATTATTGACTTATTTGTTTTGCTTATGCAGTATTTAGAAAACCCTGATTCAGAGGTACAAATGCTCCCAGGTTTTTGTAATAGCACATTTTTCCAATCTCAAGACAGCCTTCAATTAAAGTGATCCAGAAACTTGAAAAAGCAGATGTTTTTCAAAGCTGGATCACTAACATTATCAATACCTATGAATATTTCATGATAAAGAGTAAATTTTATAAGACAAATGCACTCACAGATCATTGTAGGAGCCAAAGCTACCTATCTCGATATGATTCAGATTCACTTAGTATCGCACTACTGTGATCACACATCTCAAGAGATATACCAAGGCTCCTCTGGCATTTCAGGGACAATAATGCTCCTTCTACAGGAAGGAGTCAATCATCTCTGCAATTTTACCCAAGGAGACGAGGGTACGCCTTTATTTAAAGAGTGATCAGTGCTACAACCTACTTTATCAATTACACATTTACTAGTTAAAAACAGAAGAAATTATAAATGAAGTTAAAATATATACTGGCGGCAGAAACTGTATTCTGAGATCTCTACAGAAACTTGTTGGCACACTGGCTTATCATTTAAAAATTCATCTACAGCACAGAAGTCTGTGCATGTGTATTTTTATTTCAGAAGTTGTAAACAAAACTTAAAACTATATTTAAGAAGCAAAATTTGAACCAAATGTCTGCAGAAACTCCACAGACATTTATATAGAGTTTTAAAACCAACGTGTTACTGTATGATGCCCTTATGCATAAGGACAACAGCATCAAATGCCAGTCAGGTTGGCAGGATGCCTGTCTGCGACTGGGCTGTCCTGTTCATATGGCTCTAATGCAAGAGGTGCACCAACAAAGGGCGATAAGCAGCTTCACTGATCAGGACTGTGTCTATATTTGTTTCACAACTGAATTAGGGCTAACCCACTAGCATTTGGCAAGAACATCCCGTTAAATATAAGCAACCTCCTCTCAATATTTTGGCCAAATAATGTAACTAATGTTATAAAGGCATTTATCTGACAAATGTTTCTTTGTCTAATACAACTGTAAAAGCATCTGAATTAATCTGAAACTATTAGTTCAAGTTACTATGCAGATATTATTCCACAAAATACAGTGTTTTTTTTAATGGCAAAAATTACAAATGAACAGAACAAATAAAAAGGGAAAACCAGCTAGAAAAAAATTTGTATTTATATGACTTACAAATGGAGTTTTAAGGACTTACAGTTTCTGTATCTGGGATCTTATGGGGTTGAAGTCCAAACTCTAAGTTCTTAACCTTTACTCCAAAAACTTCCTTACTAAAAATTTCGTAAATACCTGAAATGAAATACAAATATATTTACATTGCCCATAATGTTAATCGAAGAAAAAACATAAAATTTAAAAGTAAATCTTACATTTTCCATTAAACACTGCTATTCGTGGCTGATATTTCTGTAATTTCTGCACTAGAATACGTCCTCCTTCACGAAATTCTTTACTAAAATTGAATTAAAAAGTAGTCAAAATATAAATATGGCAGTATTTATAATGTGCTAAATTCAGACAGCTTTCAATAAAAGAGCAAATCATAAAACTGCTATGCTCAGCTTGAACTAGTTAGATACCTAGGATGCTCCTGGAGTGTGTAAGGCACAAGTATGGCCAAGGTTCCAACCTATCAAACCAAATGTTCCATAATCACCTGGAAAGATCCTTGCTGCCTGGTGTTGTCCTTTCCACCATATTGGTAAATCCAATACCATATTTCCCTGGTAGAGTGTGATCGTCCATGTGACTCAGTTGGACCTCACTCAGCCCTGACATAAATAGGCACTTCCCTGTGAACAAGAGAGTTTAATTTAGAAAAAGTTCAGTTTATTTCTGTAGAAGGTCAAACGTTTTTCTGCCCCATGAATTATGTGGGTCCGTCTAGTCAAGGCTATGGTTTTTCCTGTGGTCATGTATGGATGTGAGAGTTGGACTGTGAAGAAGGCTGAGCGCTGAAGAATTGATGCTTTTGAACTGGGGTGTTGGAGAAGACTCTTGAGAGTCCCTGGGACTGCAAGGAGATCCAACCAGTCCATTCTGAAGGAGATCAGCCCTGGGATTTCTTTGGAAGGAATGACGCTAAAGCTGAAACTCCAGTACTTTGGCCACCTCAGGTGAAGAGTTGACTCACTGGAAAAGACTCTGATGCTGGGAGGGATTGGGGGCAGGAGGAGAAGGGGATGACAGAGGATGAGATGGCTGGATGACATCACTGACTCGATGGGCGTGACTCTGAGTGAACTTCGGGAGTTGGTGATGGACAGGGAGGCCTGGCGTGCTGCGATTCATGGGGTCGCAGATTCGGACACGACTGAGCAACTGAACTGAACTGAACTGATTCTTGAAATTAAAAAAAAGAAAAAAGATTTAGTATATTAAAAAGACTATAATATAGGTCAAATACCATACCAAGCAGTTATTATGTGCTGGGTACTATGCTAAGTCCTTCATATGGATTATTTCATTTAATCATCATAGCTATCTTATGAGATATCACTATTATTTATCTCCTTTTAATAGGGGGTCGTAGGAAATGCTTGTTGAGTATATAGCTAGGCAGTGTAGTAAACTCTAAAAACTGTTTAGCTTTTTAACAACTGGAAGTAACACCACCTGTCCCTGGAAAACCCCAAACAGATAAAATATACACCAGTGACTCAGGGCTTCAGACATACTGACAGAGGAGAAAATAAAAAGTGAAATATCTCTAGAAATTATTTTTTCAAATAATAGAGAAAACATGTTATTAGTTCTAAGAATATACTATCATTTGTCCTAAAAATGGTTTTCTTTTCTTTTTTCTTGGCTGCACTGCATACATGTAGGATCTTGGTTCCCTGACCAGGGACGGAACCCATGGCCCCTGCAGTGTAAGTGCTGAGTCACTGGACCGCCAGGGAAGTCCCCTGTCCTAGAAGTTTTTAAATGGTGCACTAAGATAATCAGCTAGTGTTTCCTGATAATCTGCTACACTCCTGATTGCCTGTTAGGTAGTGTTAGATAAGATGATTTATATATAAGATAATACAACAGGAGTTATACTTGGTTTTAAAGCTCACTCTACAAGTATGAGGGTCTTTAATACTAATTTCTGCTAGATGGAAATTATCCATAGAGAATGTCTACAATCAGAGCATTTCTTAACTATTACAACTTGATGGCCAATGTATTTCATTTCTCCTAGGAAATAAGATGAGCAGAAATCTGGAAAGGTATCAAGTTTTGTGTCTGCATTGGCATGATTACTGTTAATATTCTGTAGACAACAACTAAAAACAGAAAAATTGTTTTAAAAAAGGATAGTAAAACTCACTGAAAATAAACAAAAGAGAAAGTATTTCTTTCCATATCCCTCCACTCTTATAAACCAAAATGTTAAGTGTCAGAGGATTTCACACCTTTCATTTTTGTGTACACACACATTGAAAAGATGTATGTATACTTACTCAACCAGTTTCTTTTTAAAAATACATTTTGGTTTTAAAAAAAAACAGATAAACCCAAACTATTAACAAGGACATCTAGTTTAAAAGTAAAATAGTAAAAGAAGGTTAACCACTTACAAAAATGGTTTCCAGGCCCAGGGTAGTGATGCCCTTTGTAAGCAGCCATCAGTCCTGGATTTATGCCAATCTACAAAACAAAATGTTTATATATTTTAGTCTTGAAAAGTAGGCTTACGTCTTAGGGCTTCTGTGGAATAAAATAAAAATAAAAATAAATAAAAATTTAATCCAGCTTCATAAGTTTTATCAATTATCTACTCTTAACCTGAACAAAGTATTCCATTTTGAGGAAACAGATTTCCTTTATATTAAAGTTTTGCTGTTTTTTTTTTCCTTTGTGGCTGCGTTGTGTGGCTTGGGGAATGTTCCCTGACCAGAGATTAACCCTGAGCCCTGATAGTGAAGGCCTGGAATCCCAACCACTAGGCCAATGGGGAACTCCTTGCTGTTGCTTTTAAAAACCAGTTTGAGTCCCTTATATCCCCAGCACCCTCACTCCCAATTGTCCTGGAACAGTCAGTCAACCAGAGCTCATGTCCAGCTGTAAGTCTGTTTCTCGCTCCCCAAAGCAGCTGCCTCCACATCACCTACACAGTTGTCTACATGCTGATGTTTCTTACAGTTACTGATGAAAATCAAAGTTCAAAATCAGTGTTATCATTCATGGAGAAACCATAGTGTCATGCAACCTAAGTGATTCATGTGGATCATTTCATGTAATTGCCAGAGGACACACTCCATCCTATCATCACGCCTGCTTCATCAACGAGCAAATTAAGTGTTCAGGAAGGCTAATGCTTGTCCATGGTCATACACCCACATGGCAACATCTGAAATCAGACAGCCTTGCCCTAGAGCCCACCTTCTTAAACACACCCATACGATACAACCTGAAGGTGACACCATTTACTACCAAAAGGATTCTCAGAAATGGTTCTTTTCGGCAAAATGCTCTTTGCAAGGATATGGTTAAGTCACATTAATCCACCAATGCTACTTATAAACCCAAAGGAGGACAAAATCCTTACAATTACAATGTCCAGATTGAAGGTCAAAATGTCTGGTAGAGTCTTGGTCAGAAGTTCAGCTTCTGAAACACCATTGAAACGGTCCACTTTTCTTTTCACTTTGAATGTGTCTGTAATTTTTTCTTGCTTTTCTTTTGACTTTGTGGACTTGCCAGATTTTTTGTCCTCAGCAGGTTTTTGGGGCTCCACTGGTGTTTTTGGTTCTGTTGTTCTGGGTTTTCTTTTCCTTCCTTTTGGAGGAGTCTCTGAAACACAATGATTTCCAGGATATAGCTGCAGAAAACCTTAACTTACAAACTTTATGCAGCTTTCCCAGAAAAGTCACCCATCAACACCCTTAGCTTTCTCTTCTATTTCATGACATCACTCTCCTCTGTAGCGTCTCCCCCTTCCTTCACCGGAGAACTGGGTCTATGTGGTCCCAACCCCATCTTCCTTTCTCTGCTGGCAGTTCTTGGGATGAGAGATCCTTAACAATCACAGATTGATTTTCCATACACTCTTACCTGGCATCATGGCTTCTCCAGGGACACAAAGTAGCTACATACCATTTATAAGAATTCTAAATGTAAATACATAAATAATTAACTGAACAAATGAAAGAACAAATAGAAAAACAGGGAGGAAAGGAAACATTTTAACTCAGTTTCCCCGTAATTTCCAGCAGAAGAAAACTTCAAGTGGTTTGCAGGCTTCTTTCCCCTGAACTGAGTGTATATTCTGTTCTTCACACAGTCAAAGAGGAGAATTGAGAGATGCCAGGGATGAACCTCTGGGCTGGCAGTGTCTGTCTAAAGGTAAGACTAGAACTCTGATCTCAGGACCTTAAACAGTTTCTCAACCTTGGCCCTGCTGACATCTTAGGCGGAATAATTTAGCCACAGTGGCCTCTGCTCACTAGATGCCAGTAGCATCCTGCCAGTCATGATGATCAAGTGTCTCCAGACAATGCCACAAACCCCTCAGGGGAAACTTACCCATGGACAAGGACCAGTGACATAAAATTATCCAACAAGAAGCCTTGCCTTCTTACTCACAACTCCCGATGTGGCTCTTCCTCTCTCAGGCCCCCACCCTATGCCGCTATTTGGCGCCTTCTCATCCGAGCCTTGCACCCACCCTCTCTTCTCCTCACATCGCTTCAGCCACTGCCCGTGCCAAGGGGCCCGCCCCAATCAGCCTGCAGCTGCCCTAGTGCTTCCTGCCCAGAAAACAGCTGGAGGCAGGGCCCTTCAACGAAGCGGAGCTGCACGTGCTCTGCAACCATTAACTGAAACAGCACTCTCCTCACACCACACCGATGCCCGGGGGGAAATCATCACCCTCTCCTCCATCCACTGCCGAATCTGTCCTCTTCTCTTCTAACTCTCTGTCTTGGTGAATGGGACCTCCTTCGTCCAACTGCCTGGAGTGACTTCCAGACTCCTCTATCTTCCTCTTCCCCCTGCATGAAATCCATTAACATGGCCATACCTCCAGGTTCTGCCCTGCTCTCTATCATCTTATTTATATTATTAGATACATATTTTACATATCTCTGTTTCAGTCTATTCTCTAGAATATTCAAATGGCAATCTATTTATTAAGTCACTGTTTCCATTCTGTCTCTAGCTTCCTATTGCCTTCAGAACAGCACACACGTTCTTTAGGTTAAACAAGCCTTGCTTGCCCCCTATCGAGACTCCTCTCTCACTACTTCTTGGCTCCACTCCAGTCTCCAGTGACAGAGAATTACGGTTTTTCAGCCATGTCATGCTTCCTCAGGTCTACAGTTTGATGCATGCCTCCCCCTCAGCCTGGAACTTTCCTCCTCCCATTCTTCCTGTACTGCTCCCCCACCCTGGAACTTCAGAGCTCCACGAAGCTGCCTCTGAGCCTCGGTCCAAGTTAGGTGCCAGCCCCACAGCATCCTGTGTTCCTCTTCGTCACTTGGTGTGCTGAGGAGTTTCACATTCACTTTTATTTTCTCCTATGAGATGATTTGAGGGCAGAAGCTATGTTCTTTTATCCCCCCAAACCTATCAGAGTGCCTGAAACATAGCAAGCACTTAAAAAGTATATTAACTTTTTTAACACAAAAACAGAGTTAAAATTCATCATTAAACCCTTTCTTACATAAGCTGGCTAATGCCATGGTAATTTTCTAAACTATCCTGGCGAAAACTACCTTGGGTGGGTTCCTGAGCAGGTGCTGGGGCTGGAGCTTCGGTTGGCATTTCTTGTGCATTCATAACTGCCACGTTAGGAACTTCAGTCATCATTTGTTGGAGTGGAAATGTATAAAAAGCTTGAGCTTGCTGAAGAGAATAGCTGAAAGAACAATTAAGGATAAGATAGGAAGACAAAATTACCCAAATGTAAGTTCAAATGATCTGCTCTTAAAAACCCCCAGGATTCAATTATTTCTAACCACACTATAGAATTTATTTAGAGTTGACAACAGGAGCAAAGAGAGGAGGAAGACCTATTCCCATATGTGCGTTTACCCAATCTTCCCCTGGTGCCTACTAATCGACTATAATTAACTCTCACACTGATGTGTCATCAGTAAAACTTACCAGTCCTGTCAGGCAAGCCTATACTTTCCCTGAAATGAGATCATGGGAATTTGCTAGCAGAGCTGAAAGGCCCACCAACCCATACAGAGTTGAAATATCCACAAAAACAATTTGTATTCCTACCTTCAGTATCTAATTCTCTTGTCACAGAAATCCTCTGCAATGTAACCTTTTTATGTTCAGCTTATTGAGATATAGTTGATACGTTGCAACATTGTTTAAGTTTAATGTATACAACAGTGCTGACCTGACACACATATACTACAAAATGATTACCATCAAAGCCTTAGCCAACATTTCCACCAGGGCACCTAATTACCATTTCTTTTTGTGGTGAGAACATTTCAAATCTGCTCTCTCAGCAACTTTCAAGTACATCCTTCAAGATCATTAGCTAGAATCACCATCCTGTACGTTTTAGATCCCCAGAACCTGTTAATCTTATAACTTGAGGTTTGTGCCCTTTGACCACCATCTCCCTACCCTACCTCCCCATCTGTTTTTTTAATGGTTGCTGGATTTTTTGCCATTAAATGAGGGTTAGAAATAGGTATTTCTATAAGTATCTGTGAATTTTTGGGAAAGACCACTCTAAACTTCTCTTCTGAACAAGATTTAAACGCTGTTCAAAGAGTTTTGTTCAATGTAAGGAACATAGACCTTAACAATACTGCTAAATACTGCTAAAAAGTATTTCTGGGGGCTATAAACTACTACCTCAAGCTGTTGCTATCAGCACAAAGCTAGGGAAATAAACACATGTTTTATGAAACTCGAGTGACAGCTGATGCCAAAAAAATGCCATTAAATATGCAGAAGGAAGAAAAGCACCAGGCAATAAAATGAGTAACAACGTTTACCATTTGGAGAGAAAAGCCATGTTTTCTCTGACAGGCTACTCTACTCAACGGTTTTCTCTTTCTTTGACATGTGGAGAAGGAAAACAGGGTACTCAGAAAGCAGAGGTTAAAAAGGCAAACTTAAAAAAAAAAAAGGCAAACTAGTACATTGTAAATGGGTGAGCTTCACATGTAAATCATATCTTAATTAAATGTTTTTTGTTTTGTTTTTTAAAAAGGCAAACCAAAACATTTCCAGGATAAATTTAAATGGCCCATGCAGACACGGGGTCACAGACTATTGGTGGGGTAGCTAGGCTAGAACACTGGATACTGAAAGAAAAACTGGGGCCCAAACTCAATGGACAAACCACTGGAGAAGCATTTTAGCTTCAAGCTATCTTTAAGGGGTAAGATGGTAGAGAAAAGGTGAAGGATTAGTGAGAAAGATATTAAACTATCTTAAAAGAGTTTTATTTCTTTAAATATAGTTTTCAAATTGTACAAAAAATAAAGACAATATGGTGATTTAGTACACTATAGTACGTCAACATGAGAATACTATGCAGTTACAAAAATTAAGTTTATTAATATTTAAAAGCACAGAGAATGTTTACTATAAAGTGGAAAAGAATACAAAATGGCATTGTGAGCCAAGGCTGCACGCAGAGAAAGCATGTAGGAAAGGACAAGAAATTAAGATGTAAAATCGAAAAGAAGCAAAGGCCTTAAACCTTGCCTGGCACGAAGTCAAATGTCCTTTTTTTTCTCACATTTTCTTTAGTAACACTCACAGCACTTTTGGATGAACTAGTTGTTCCATGTTAAAGACTCAGATATTCTAATGAGGAGCTGGAGATAGCTGAGTTAGTCGAGAGATCTCGCGTGGCTGCCCCCGGGAAATTCTAGTGAAATATGTGATTTCTGACTGTGGCCAGTAACAGGTTCCTGAGACGCCAACAGCCCCATTCAGCTTGAATATATAAAAGAACACTCCTGTGGTCACAGTGAGTGAGCAGCCAAAAGCATGCAGGAAGGTCTGTCCTTAGTTTGTCACAGCATCATCAAGACGGTGTCTCACTCTCCCCCACGTTTACTGTTACGGCTCCGAGTTTCACCCATTTGTCCCATTTTGAGCACTTCACAAAAATCCACTCCTAAAAATATATAAATCAGGGAAACAACATTCACATTACAAAAGGGTTGTGAACTTAAAAAATTTCCAAAATGTGGCTCCGTTAGCATACTATCAGATCATTAAATTCTGAGGTTCAAAAACTGAAAATTGAAGTTTTAGATGTCAACTGGCTGAAGAAAAAGTAAAAAATAAGAGAAAATGCGGTCTTATTTTAGAGATGTGTATCAATTTAGAAAAAAAAATTAAGAAACTTGTCTATAATATAGATGTGTCCCTTAATTGTTCTAAAATTATCCCTGGCACTTTATCATAAGATGAATTAGAAAGGAAATAGAGAAGGCTATGGATAATAGAATGTGTAAGTTCTGAGGAAGTATACTCTTTCTGAGCATTTTTGATCATCTTAACAGCTTCCTAACAATAGTGGAACAAAAGGAAAGAGGGTGGACTACAACATTCTTACTACTTGGCAGAAGACAGCATTCCACCTGTACGAAAACCTTCATGAAGTACAATTCTGGATAATTTCATTTCCTATTATCTAATAAAGGTTAAGTTTGGAAGCAGCATGAACCTATTTCAAACTTAACGTGGATATAATTCCTAAATACATTTGCTGTATATATAAACATAGGATAACTGCCCCTTCGTATCAGAATTCTGCAGTGTTTATAACAATAATTTTCTCTGCATGAGAGACAGCAAAAGAGGTGCAGTTAGTTAAGTCATTCATCCTCTTAGGACCTCCATTCCCTCCCCATGAAAATGAGGGTGAGATTTCTGTGATTTCCACATATAAGGAGAAAGCGCAGGAAATAGGACCAAGTCTGTCCAGACTCAGAGAGGCCCTGAAACATTTTAATTTTCTGTAATTCCCTGATATCCAACTCAGGAGCACGACAAGTGATCTTACTTCCCTGTTGCCTTTGGTCCCCTATCATCTAGGTCTGGCCTCATGAAGACGGTTTTGCAGCTCTCCTCTTTGCCTGCAGTTAACCCTCTACTCTCTCCTAGCCTCCACTGAACACCCTCTTCACTTGAACAGTGCTCAAAGGACTGGTTTTCTACCACTGTCTGAAATTTGACGGAGTGTGCATTTTTGAACTTTCTCAAAACACACACAAACACACACAGTCTATTAAGTAAGGAGTCCAGTTAATTTGGATTTTGCTGTATTTCAAAAAACTAACACTTGGAGGTTTCTCTAAGATGAGTAACTTCTTTAATCCTCGGTCATTTTCCACTGTTCTAACGATGTAAGTTCAACGGGGAGGGAGGTGGGAGGAGGGTTCAGGATTGGGAACACGTGTATACCCGTGGCGGATTCATGTTGATGTATGGCAAAACCAATACAATATTGTAAAGTAATTAACCTCCAATCAAAATAAATTTATATTTTAAAAAAATAATAAAATAAGTCATTAAGGTGAACATTTAAAGCTGGTTAAAATAATAAAATTTATTTTTAATGTATAATGAAATTAAAACAAAAAAGATGTAAGTTGCTTTTTCCCTAAATATATTTGTCTTAGTCCCTTCAGGTTGCTATACAAAGCACCACAGATTGAGATAATAAACAACAAATATCTGTGTCTCACAGTTCTGGGGTTGCAAAGTTCAAGTTCAAAGTGCTGGCAGACTCAGTGTCTGGAGAGTGCCTGCTTTCTGGCTCATTTTAGGTTGCCTTCTTGCTGCGTCCTCACATGGCAGAAGGGGTGAGGGATCTCTCTGGGACCTCTTTCACAGAGACACTACTATTCCCGTTTAGGTGGGCTTGGGCCTCATGGCCTCATCACCTCCAAAAGACCCCTTCTCCCAATGTCCACAATGGGGCTTAGAGGTTTCAACATAAGAATTCTGGATAGACACAAACAACACAGTAACATTTTATTACCTTCATTTAAACAAGCATATATAACACTGAACACTTACAAAACATCAATGTTGAATAAACTAACTGCTCAACCAAAAGGGACTATTACATAAATTATGATGAAATACTATCCTAGCTATCTAAAAGAACACAAACAAAGCTGCGCACCAAAGAATTTGATGCTTTTGAACTGTAGTGTTGGAGAAGACTCTTGAGAGTCCCTTGGACTGCAAGGAGATCCAACCAGTCCATCCTAAAGGAGATCAGTCCAGAATATTCACTGGAAGGACTGATGCTGAAGCTGAAAATCCAATACTTTGGCCACCTGATGCAAAGAACTGACTCACTGGAAAAGACCCTGATGCTGAGAAAGACTGAAGGGGGGAGGAGCAGGGGACGACAGAGGATGAGATGGTTGGACAGCATGATGGACAGGGAAGCCTGGTGTGCTGCAGCCCATGGGGTTGCAAAGAGTCAGACATGACTGAGCGACTGAACTGAACTATCTAAAGTCTACATTCAATATCACTAAGTGGGAGTGTGTATTCACCATGCATTACAGGGTACTTGCTGTGCAGAGTCTATTTAGATACTGTGAACTCAAAAACAGAATAAGCCAGAACCCCCAAATTATTGAACTCTTCTGCATACAGTATAATTTCAAGTTTCCTCACTATATGATCATTTTTCTGGAGCTTAAGATAAAATAAAAATGCTCCATAGCCTCAATAACCTGAAACTGAGCAGGGTGATCAAATTCTTCATTCTGGAGACACATAACAAAATCCATGACATTAGCTTTCCTGGCACCCACATTATACTGTTGATTCGTACTGAGTTTACCATCAGTGAAAACTGCCCTTCACTGCTGCTCCCTCATCTCACACTAAAAGATGCTTCACATTCTAGGCAGTTGGGACTAACCTGGATTCTGACTCAGTCTATCAATTCCACAAACCCCTCTCAGAGTTGGGTCACTCAAATATTTTATCAGCATGCCATTAGCACCTCAAAGTTGTTAAACTGTGAAAAGCTGGGGCAAGAGGACTACATGGCACATCAGTATAGACCTCTCTTCCATCTCCCTTTGACTCTCGGTAGTAAAGCAGTTTTGATTTCACCCAATATGACCACCATTGCCAACATCTGCTGGATCATCGAAAAAGCAAGAGAGTTCCAGAAAAACATCTATTTTTGCTTTATTGACTATGCCAAAACCTTTGACTGTGTGGATCACAATAAACTGTAGAAAATTTTGAAAGAGATGGGCATACCAGACCACCTGACCTGCCTCTTAAGAAACCTGTATGCAGGTCAGGAAGCAGCAGTTAGAACTGGACATGGAACAACAGACTGGTTCCAAAGGAAAAGGAGTACGTCAAGGCTGTATATTGTCACCCTGCTTATTTAACTTCTATGCAGAGTACATCATGAGAAACGCTGGGCTGGAAGAAGCATAAGCTACAATCAAGATTGCCGAGAAACGCTGGGCTGGAAGAAGCATAAGCTACAATCAAGATTGCCGGGAGAAATATCAATAACCTCAGATACGCAGATGACACCACCCTTAAGGCAGAAAGTGAAGAGGAACTTAAAAGCTTCTTGATGAAAGTGAAAGAGGTGAGTGAAAAAGTTGGCTTAAAGCTCAACATTCAGAAAACTAAGATCATGGCATCTGGTCCCATCACTTCATGGGAAATAGATGGGGAAACAGCGTCAGACTTTATTTTT